>JARYGA010021243.1:0-44867 GCA_030545235.1 Helianthus tuberosus
ATCCGACCTCCATTTCAACCTATATTGTTTGTTTTGCGCAAGAATGGAATTTTCACAAGGTCATCCACCATCCATCCTGAATTTAATTTCACTAAATTACGCTTAACTGTTAAGTTCTCCCATCATCTATAAACAATCCGAAAGCACAATGATAGTAGTTGACTCACATCTCATATGAACCATAAAAATGTAAGATTTGTCTAAGGTGTCACATGCCTCCTTTAAAACTCATTATTTTTTATGAGGTTTGTCGCACCATTGTAAATAGGACATGTGTGACTTGGATACCATTTGTAAAAGCATGCCACTCGTAACATTTCATTATTGTCTAATTTGCCCCAATTGAGCTCACATTTTTTTAGTTGAAATTTTGTAGGTCACACGGAATTAATCTCACATGATCATAATTAATGATCATAATTAAGTACTTAACTATGGACTTCTCTTCTTATCTACATGCAATGTGTCGAACAACGTGTTGGTGATATTTTAGATCAAACATATGAGCAAATATTTATCTTTTTACAAGACAAAATAATGAAATATATACCTAAAGTGTCATTTATCAAGTTTATGGTTTTTATTTTGAGTTTCACAGATTAAATAAAAAGGAAAACTAGTATTAAAAATAAGAAAAAGAAAAACATATATAAAGTTGACAATGTGAATATCTAATAAAATAACAAACATTCTCATTATTCATTTGGTATGTTGAGGTCCCAAACGAATGGGTGGGCAGCTTTGCTTGTTTTGGTCCTTTTGGACCTTGCATACATGATTTAGTTTTAACGACAAATATTATTTTTGGTACATTAAACACTATCTAAGGATACAACTGTTCAAATTCCATAATTGACATTATTTCACTGTTATGAATTTTTTCATAATAGTTAATCTGAACGACAATAATTGTTAAAATTTGGTTATTGCTCAAGGATTTTTTTTATTTATAATTACCCTCAACTTAAAAAAAAAAACAATGATTTTTTTTATTTATAATTACCTTTTATTATTCCATATATAAGTTAGTAACTTTTTTGTGCATTAGCACTTGTAACTTGTGCTTGGAGAGTTTTTCAAAAAAAAAAAAACTTAATTTTTCACTTTCAACCTAAAAGATTTATCTTTTACATTTTAACCCTTTTTAATTTTTTTTACTTTTAACTCAAAGTTTTCCATCTTTTCTAATTTAACACAACACTTTGCTATTTACAACTTTGGTCCCTCATACTTTTTATCTTTCGCAAGTTTTTCGTTTTACGTTTCGATCTAAATTTTGCGAGTTAACATGTCGTAGCGTGCATGTGAGGTTCAACGTTTTTGCTCTATTTTTTCATATTTGACAGACCCGTTACAACGCATCCATTTTCCCCCTTTTTGAAAAGTTCGCCGCAACGGGCGGGTCGTAGATCAACTAAGTTATTATTTTCTACGTTTTACGTTTCTGCTTAATTTCTTCGCATTAAGACGCTGTAACGGGTATGCGTGGTTCAACGATTTTAGTCTCCTTTTCGTTCTGTGTAATTTTTACCATTTTATCTATTTTATTTTTACGATGTTGAGAGTCGATGTCGTTATAGCATTGGTGCTACATGGCACGCTTTTACGAACGTTTTTAACCTATTAAATTTTTACTAATAACTTTTTTGTGCATTAGCACTTGTAACTTGTGCTTGGAGAGTTTTTCAAAAAAAAAAAAACTTAATTTTTCACTTTCAACCTAAAAGATTTATCTTTTACATTTTAACCCTTTTTAATTTTTTTTACTTTTAACTCAAAGTTTTCCATCTTTTCTAATTTAACACAACACTTTGCTATTTACAACTTTGGTCCCTCATACTTTTTATCTTTCGCAAGTTTTTCGTTTTACGTTTCGATCTAAATTTTGCGAGTTAACATGTCGTAGCGTGCATGTGAGGTTCAACGTTTTTGCTCTATTTTTTCATATTTGACAGACCCGTTACAACGCATCCATTTTCCCCCTTTTTGAAAAGTTCGCCGCAACGGGCGGGTCGTAGATCAACTAAGTTATTATTTTCTACGTTTTACGTTTCTGCTTAATTTCTTCGCATTAAGACGCTGTAACGGGTATGCGTGGTTCAACGATTTTAGTCTCCTTTTCGTTCTGTGTAATTTTTACCATTTTATCTATTTTATTTTTACGATGTTGAGAGTCGATGTCGTTATAGCATTGGTGCTACATGGCACGCTTTTACGAACGTTTTTAACCTATTAAATTTTTACTAATATTTTCTTTCAATTTACCCCTATTCTTCCTTTACTTAAAAACTATTTTTTATGTGCATATTTATGTACGGGTATGTATAAATATGATTTGTTCTATATTCCGATGTAAACTTTTTTTATAGACGAGTCAGGTCAAATATAATACGTTTTCGTTTAAAGAAACCATTTTTACGTGCATATTTTTACATACGTTTTGGTATAAATTCAAGTTGTTCTACGTTTTGACGTAAACTTTTTTGGGAAATGATTTAGTTCAAATATAATATGTTTTCGTGTTTATTTTATGTATGTTTTGTAAAGTTAGTTTCGAACCGAGTGGAGTCAAATTATGGTTTCTTTTTCTCATTTTTTTTCGAGAGCTCTAATTAATCTCTTTCGATTACATGTGCATATTTTCCTTCATACCTGTTACGTTTTTTATGTATGAGTTGGGTCACATATAATACGTTATGATTGTTCGATATGAATTTCATTTACTTTACGTTTGATCCAATCACAATGCTTATACAGGTTACACTGAGTTCAACTGGATACGTCGAAATGTGTGTTTTCATATGGTTAATGCATCATATAACGTTTGGACTAATCCATTCAATATTTACGATGTACCCCCGCCGCAACGCGGGCGGGTCTTAACCCTAGTTTACTTAAAAAAGCAATCACTAAATAGTAAAAAGTTTTGTATGTAATTCATTTTAGTCAGTGAATTTTAACTTTCATAAAAAAATCATAACATATAAATTGCCGATAACATCTCAAAGATAATGTACTAACTAAGCTATCGCATTTTATATAAAAAAATCATCATACACATAAAATATCTATTTCACTAAGCGGCTGTTTGTTTACTCTTAATAGGGCTCTTAATCGTTCAGACCTCTTACTGGTTCAACACTTAATGGTTCAGACTGTTTGTTTCACGAGCAGATGTCTGAATGGTTAAGACATTTGCTTCTGAATGGTTAAAAATTATACAGAGTCTGAATGGTTAAGACCTCTAATTTGAATTGGTCAGACATTTGTCTCTGAACGGTTAACCATTATACAGGCTCTTAATGGTTCAGACCTCTTACTGGTTCAACACTTAATGGTTCAGACCTCTTACTGGGTCAGCACTTAACCATTTAGATAAACAACCCCTAACTCAATTGCATGCTAAAATCTAAACTTCTGATATTCTCATGGGCCTCTAGGGGAGTCATGGGCTTTGAAGGCAGGCTCATACATCAGGTTTCGACTTTCAAGGACAAACCCTCAAACTTCAATTTACGAATTTAAAAGAGTCAAGGGGAGCCCGGGTTCATTTAGAACTTTATTTCAAAATCTTGAGCTCGGCTCGTGAGTAGCTTTTTAAGTTCGAGCTTGACTCAGTCGGCTCAATTATCAAATATTATCCATTTAATCGTTAATTATATTACTTATATATTTGTATAATTATTTACACATGTATTATAATTATAATTTTTATATATAATATAACTTAATTATTTAATTTTTTCCGTACTTTTATATGATAATTGTTATTATATAAATATATTTAGTATATAATAAAAAAATATATATATACACACACAACTCAGTTAGACTTACGAGCTGGCTGGAGGTCAATATATGAAACTTGGGACCGAGCTCATTTATTAAATGACTAGGGTTTGAGCTCGGGCTCGGCTGACGGATGGTGGTGTTGACTCATGTGAATTCGTTGGTGAGGCTGCATTTCTGTCTATGATAGGTAAAACCAAGTTTTTCTAGTTTCTCAAAGGAAATATAACCAAGTTTTTATTTGAACTCTTTGCAGACAAAAAGTAGGTGCGTGCAAGACGGTTTAAAACCGGTCTTTCATTAGAATACAAGTTATATTGCACCATTTAAATTCTTTTGGCAACATTTTTTCTTAGATTAATTGCTTCTCTTTCATTTTTCTTCCTCTTTCTCACGTCCTCTATCTTTTTTTTCTTCTAATTAATGCATAGTTAAGGTTTATAGAGAAAGTGTAAAATGCAATATGCCTATAACATGCATGATTAGGGGTTACTCATGCGTGATTTTGTTGTTTTTTGGACTTTTGGTGATCACATGTATGATTATGGTTTTTTGTTCATGCGTAATTAGGGTTGAGTTTTATAATATGCGTAATTTCATATCGTACGCATAACACGTTAAGGAATATTGTATGTTAACCTCCCCCAATGTTTATATACTATTAGATACTACATGATGCAACAATCATATAAGTTGTTAAAGCATATTCATACTTCGTTTTGTTTTTTTGCATAACTGCGTTTTTTGTTAAATGTTATGAACGTTTTTCTTTGTTAGCGGCTTATAAACTTATAGATTATATAAATCTACTTATAGGATCACACTCTCACACAATGTCTTTGTATTAGCAAATGTTGTAAATGCTACTAATACAAGCATTATTTCCCTCTCTGTTAAAAGACCGATTCGAGATGGTCAGTCTCCCAATAGTTCCAAAAACAAGTTGAGAGAAATAAACATTCTAAGACCAATTTTTTTTGCTTGATTTCTTGAATGTTAAAAATACGATTGCATATAGATGGAAAACAACGCAAACGTGAATCCGAAATTAATGCCACATGGAATGAACTATACTCCTACTATTGTGCATCGATTACGTGAGAATTCAATGGAAATGATTATGCTTTCTTATTGAACCAGTCTTTGATTTTGTAGATGTGCGGGTATCTGTTTGATGTGTGTGGGTCGGTTATGGGTATGAGTAGTCTGACCCGTATCACGCTCCATATTTTTTACTACCATGATACTTGCGGTTCTTCTATCTATCTCCTCTAATAAATAACTAACCCATGGACACTTGACAAAGATTTAGGGGTTGTTTGGCAACATCTGAATGGTTAAGTGCTGAACCAGTAAGAGGTATGAACCATTAAGTGCTGAACCATTAAGAGCATATATGATGCTTAACTGTTCAGAGGCAAATGTTTGACCAATTCAGATTAGAGGTCTTAACCATTCAGACTCTGTATAAATCTTAACCATTCAGAGTCAAATGTCTGAATTATTCAGACATCTACTCGTGAAACAAACAGTCTGAACCATTAAGTGCTGAATCAGTAAGACTAATGGGTATGGGGGTCGGCTAGCCCCGGCTAGGTCCGGCACCGAGCCCCCACACCGCCCCCCTTTGCCTCGGCCCGGCCCAAACGACTCACCCACGCCGATTCAGACGAGGCCCCACCTCTGAGTTGTGGCCCCACTTGAATATTATATTTTACTTTTTCAATTTAAATACACTCTCTCTCATCCTTTTTCAATTTAAATACCCTCTATCTCATCCTTTTTCAACTTAGAAAATTATAAAATAATGAGGTGGGGCCCCATCCCCCACGAGCCTCCATTCCCCTCAAATATGATAGAGGCTCATCCCCCACGAGCCGCCTACGTGGCGCCTACGTGGCGGCTCATCCCATCCAAGCCTATCCTCTCCATACCCTTTAGACTAAAGGGTATGGAGAGGATAGGCTTGGATGGGATGAGCCGCCACGTAGGCTGCTCGTGGGGGATGAGCCTCTATCATATTTGAGGGGAATGGAGGCTCGTGGGGGATGGGGCCCCACCTCATTATTTTATAATTTTCTAAGTTGAAAAAGGATGAGATAGAGGGTATTTAAATTGAAAAAGGATGAGAGAGAGTGTATTTAAATTGAAAAAGTAAAATATAATATTCAAGTGGGGCCACAACTCAGAGGTGGGGCCTCGTCTGAATCGGCGTGGGTGAGTCGTTTGGGCCGGGCCGAGGCAAAGGGGGGCGGTGTGGGGGCTCGGCGCCGGACCTAGCCGGGGCTAGCCGACCCCCATACCCATTAGTCTTAGTCTAAGAGGTCTGAACCATTAAGAGCCTCATTAAGATGTAAACAAACAACCCCTTAGACTAGCCACACCAACACAATCTTATGTGTCAATGTTATAGACCTTCACCTTTCTTTTAAATCGGGTTAATGCCCGGGTCCTTGGGATCTAACCCGTATCCACTGCCCAAATGTGTTGTCTTGATTTTTATATTTGAAATTTTCATTCTGCCCTTGCATCATACCAATCTCTCTCTCTCTCTCTCTCTCTATACCAACCATCGCTCTCACAAACCCTATCTTCTCGCATATGTGATTCAGCGTTCTCTAACCCTAACCCTCACCATCACCGGAAGATACCAGCGATTTGATCCGTAATACAGTATGTTTTCATTGCCAATTTCTAGGTTTTCGATTTTTTTCCTATTTATATGGTTGTGGCTAAAAGAAATTAGGGTTTTTCAGCAATAATTTCAATTCACTTCATCACTCGTATGGCTGTTTGTTTGTTTGATTTTGATTCTGTTTTTTGTTTTTCAGTTGCAACTTTGATGATACCCTAATGGAATAGAGTGCCTTGATAACGATTATGGTTTGATTTTTCTTCTGGCAGTTCAGTAATTCATTTGCTTTCAAAGTTCAAGATAAGAGGGGTCGTATGCACAGATTTATTAGTGGTATGCTCTTTATTCTGTTTCAAATATTTAGTTTTTAGACTTTCAGAAACCTTAAACGTCTTGTGCGCTTGCCCTGCTAGATTATCATAGTTTGGCGGATCATACAATGGCCATAATTCAGAGACTAGGGGTGAGATCAACCGCTACCACCTCCCACAAATTCTGGTACATCTGACCGCTTCTCATTTTAAGATTCTTTTGTATTTAATCTTTACACTATTTTGTATTCTAAATAAGTATATAAAGATTCTATTTATATATGATTTGGATTCTTATTAAAAATATATATAGGTCTTTAGGACTGTGCAGAACTTGGTTCAAACCGACCCAACCAGTGACCCGAACCAAGACCGAAAAGCAGCTTCCACTTGATGCTTATCGGTTTTTCATGGAGAAGATGATAAATTTGATATGTATCATGTTAACAAGAACAATGTTAACCATGTTATGCTTTTGGAGAGTGTCATGTTGCAGTTTAAAATCTGATTTATGCATTAAAAATAGGCATCAGGTGACTTTCAAGTTTCAACCCGCTTGATCCTTTCCTATTTTTAGCTAACATTTTTATAACTAATGAATAAGTAAATGGGTTGAAATTCCACATTTACTTACCAATGATATCATGATGTAGTACGAAGACGAAGACTAGGTCAAAGTCGTAATTTTATCAGACAATGATCTTTACTGCAGCTGAAGCTGCTGGGGTCTGCATATATTTTCAGCATTTTATGAAGCAACTAGCAAGCATCACATTTTTTAACGGTCAGGTTGAAATGGGTTCGGTGTTGTCCAATTGTTCTATATTTATAAAACGTTTACGCCTTAAATATAGTAAGAAAAGCAATGTAATTACTTATTACAATATAAAACGTTTACGCCTTAAATATAAAACGTTTACACCTACTAAAACAACAATTTAGTAGACTGAAAGCCTTATTTTCAACATGTTTGACATGTTATTTTTAGTTGAAAAGTTTAAATTCCCTATTTGGGATTAACTAGCACATTTAGTATTGCAAAGTTAATACCCAAAATACATTCAAATTTCACAAATACCTATGTTGTCAAAAGCGCAAAAAGCGCGCGCCTAGGCGCTCGGGCGCAGCGAGGCGCACCTATAGCGCCTGGTGGTAGCCTAGGCGCAAAAACGGGTTAAAAAAACGGTGTTGAGGCGCAAAAAGGCGATCGACTAGGCGCAAAAACGGTGCTGAGGCGTAGCGCATAACCAGAAAACTAAAAAAAAACGAAACCGTTGAGACATATCCATACATTACTTAGTTTTTTGACCCATTAACAAAGATTAACATGCTCTTTCTTTAACTCTGAATGTAGATAGACACTGGCAATGGGTTCTATTCCGATGCTGTTCTTTATGTTCATCTTCGAATCGGTCCTTACGTTTGTGCCAAGTGGAATTACGGGTTAGTGTTAATTAAATAATTACAGTCTTTAATATTCACAATGCTCCAAAACTTCGTGTTTATGTGTTTATACTTAACTTTTTTTTTCGCGTGACAGTGGATTTCCGCTCTGGTTACATTTCATACCAGGAATTGAGCTTCGAACAGATAACGAGCCGTTTAAGGTTAATAATTTTCTCTAAGTTGGTTTCAACTTTCAAAAGTTTCCTTATCTGGCCAACCGTTTGCTGACCAAATCATGTATGTTTTAGGCCGAAATGAAACGGTTTACAGCCAAGATAGTTAGCATGATGAAGGACGAGAATCTTTATGCGTCTCACGGTGGACCTATAATTTTATCGTAGGTTAGTTTATCATAAACTGACATACAGTGGAAGCAATAACAAAATTAAATTTTATGATAACTTTTTTGATATAATATTGAATCATTAGACCATTACATAAAACCCTCTTTTATAGAGTAAACCTAAATTTGGTAGCTCAAGCCGAATTTTGAAAAACTAAAATTGACTCAATAATAATCAAATTGACTTTCTAAACAAACACTAGAAGTGCACATTTCGGTTAATCTCAGTAACCAGTTCAGGCGGTTATTTTCTCATTTTTGCTTTAACCCATTATTACTTTAACCGGTTTGGTTAATAACCGGTTATTTCGGTTAAGTAACCTGTGGACTGACCCCTTTTGACCGAACGCTGAAAACAAGCCCACAATGTGGACTGACCCCTTTTGACCATTTGATCCATGCAGTTAAACGGGCTAAAGCGGAATTGAAACGTGTTCTAGAAGGCATCACATCACAGGCATCTCTTCCAAATTCAAAATCTGGTCGTTATTCTTTCTGGAAATCACGTTGCGCTTAAAGGTGTTTATGATTTGTAAATTCCTTAATTAATCTAATTCTTAACTGAAATCATCTTTATGGCATATTAGTGTTGCATCATGAAGTAAGATATGAATTCTTTTATTGTTCTTTTTTGTTGAATGTGTCTTTTGTTATCTGGTTGGACGTCTTATGATGATCACATGTATATCACCTATATTTATTTATTTTTAATGCATTTTTGTAGGAGGATCCAGCTTGCACATGTGTTGACTGTTGAGCAATTGGCTTTGACATATACAATTGCTTTTAGTGGCTGCTAGAAGATGGTGATCAAAAACCTTCATTCCCACTAAGAAAATGTGTGTCTAATGTATACTTAAAGCTTTGATCTTGAGTTGCACTCCCTTTTGATCCTAATGTTTGGTCTGATTTGAGCGTTCATTTCTTATTGTAGGTTGGTCGGCAAACATGCATTGGTATTGTGATCTCAGGTTGGTCTCCCATATAATGAATCGATAGTAGTTAAGAGTCACTGGTTGCCCAAATGGCTGTGCTCGACCCTACAGTCTTTTTTGTTCATTTATCATTTGTTAAGTAAACTTTTGCCTTTATTTTATTTAAATTGTTTTGAATATAAAGTTATATGTGTTTTCTTTTTTACCGTTCAATCCGTGTGACACACGGGTAATAACCTAGTTCGCTAATAAATGGAAAAATCATAGTGAACAATGCTTAGAGAAGTTAGGCTTAAGTTCAACCAAATGACAACAATAGGCTGCAGTTGTTTCACAAGGGCACTAGAGACCACTATATATTTAAAATAAATATATTGTTTTTCATATAACATGACCTCTTTTGTAACCACTATTGGTCCTGGAAACTTTCCGAACACTTAATCAAGAATGTGAGGGAGTTTAGTTATATTATAATTTACAAGGAAGGGTTGTTAGTGTTTTTGAGTGGAGGAAAGAGAAAACATATGGGAATATTACTATTCATCTGTAAATATATGAGAAAAAATATATAGAGAGAGAAAACCTTATAAATTTTTTAGTATTTTGTGAGTTGATGAGAGAGAAAAAGTAACGATAAAGGTATAAAAAATATTATTTAATTGAAAATGAGAGAGTGAAAAAGTAGTTGTTTTTAGTGTAATATATAGATATGGATAAACAATTCATTGTGAATGCTCTTACATTGATCGTCTTTCAAAACATGATCACCTTCCACACAAGCTTTTATCCTTTAGAATAAGACTTTGATCTAAGCCCATCATTTCATATAAGCATTTGTTGAAGCTAGACATGTGAAGAACCATATAAAGCTAGATTTTTTTCTGCTAACCATGTTTGGCATCATCATCGCTCTCTTTACGGCTTGAAGCTTGAAACGGGCCTCTTTGCCCCTTTGGTTTCGCTAGACCCAAAACAAATACATCTTCAAATATTAATGCTCGTAGGGATATGTTACTCTATATGCTTGTCTATGTTGGTGATATTATCATAACCACTCACCAGAATACAATGGTTCCACACATCATCATTGTTCTCTCCTCTCTAGTCTGCATTAAAGGGTCATCATTGGTGTCTTTACATGTTTCAAGTTCACAAGTATGTCACACAAGAGTTTTCCCACTTCTCTAGTTTGCATTAAAGGGTCATCATTGGTGTCTTTACGTGTTTCAAGTTCACCAGTATATCACATAAGAGTTTTCCCACTTCTCTTGAAAAGCTCTCAAATCAACACATCTACATTGTTTGAGGTTAGAGTTTAAACAATAACGAAACAAGAAGGGGGAAGGATCCACTAAAAAGTGAATTTTGCCTAAGTAGTCTAAGAAGGATTGTGATGATGACATGTGGCATTCCTAAAAAGTAGGAATGGACATTTTGGTCTTTATAAATAGGAGTGAAAATGACATGTGACACCCCTTTTGTTTTTTAAAAATACAATAAAAAAAATCTAGTACAAAAAAATATAGCACAAAAAATCTAATACAAAAAAATCTAGTACAAAAAATATAGCACAAAAAATGTAGTACAAAAAAGTATAGCACAAAAAAATCTAGTACAAAAATATATAGCACGAAAAAATTTAGCAAAAAAAATTTAAGACAAAAAAATTCAGCATAAAAAATTTAGCACAAAAATATAGTACAAAAATCCAGCACAAAAAATGTTATACAACATAAAAATACAATACATTTTAGTGGGTTTTTTTAGTCTTCATATTTTATATAGCAATATGGTACTCAAATTAAAGATAAAAAGACGCTTGATTTTATGGTGAAATTTTTATGAAAAAATAATGTCGTATAAAATAGTTATGAACGTTTAAAAAATGAGGGTGAAATATGCATGTGCCTTGCATGTGGAGAGAGAAAGTCTATAAATATGATTTTCCCAAGATACCCTTGCACTCCTCCTTTCTCCTACACTTTCATCTTAATCATTGATTTGAAAAATGAATGGTTAAGATTCCTTCTCATCCTACTTAGGGAAAATTAACTTTTTATTTGATCTTACCCCCCAAATTGTATTCATTGGTGTCTTTACATGCCATTATCGTCCCTCAAGTTTGTTCACTTTTGCGATTATCGTCCCTGAGATGCCATTTTCATTCAAAACGTTTGAAATCTTGTCATTTTCATTTCATCCTTGAGGACCATTTTTCGAGTGACGAAAGTCACAATAAATTGTCAAGCTCAAGGATGAAAATGACAAAAAAAAAAAAAAAAAAAACCAAAGGTGAAAGACTGCAACGCACAAAAAAGTTGTTTTTGGATGAAACAGGCAAATATGCCCAACCCTCGGGGACAATTTTGGCAATGTACTCTCTTTTTCAGAAATCAACTACAAATATTGAAACCAAGACTAACCACAGAAATCAAGAAAACCTCTTTAATCAGTTAATCATCATCATCAACAAAACTCCACAACGGCTATACATTTGTTCAATTCAAAGAACAATAACATTATTCCATTATCTAAAAACCGCAAATGTCGACATCTTCAAATAACAAAACCTAATCCAATTCTGATCCAACATCACTTTCTCTGATCAACAAAAATCGAACTTTTAGACTATGATAATATGATCACATGTATGCTTTCAACCTTCTGAAGTTTCATGAAACAAATCCACTAGCGAGTCAAATTTCCTAGAATAAGAACTCAGGTTACCACTGTTGTCATAATTAAGCAACAAGCTGCTTCTGGTATGGCTGATCCATCAATAGTGAAAAATGTCGTTTTTGCATAAGCCAATTGCGTAGTCCATTAGACGATTGCACATTTGCATGTCCAAAGTTCAATCAAAGTCGCTGATTGTCCCCATATGGCTACAAAATCAGAACATATTCTTGTTCACTACATATTTAGATGATGCAAAATGTCACAACAAATCTTGTCATATGACAGTTTCTTCAAATTGTTTAAATGAGCATCGCAAACATCATCTGCGGGCTGCAGCTCGTAACTCAAGTTGCGTTTTCTCTTTCTTCATTACTTATCTCCTCGTATTTTACCCCAATTTTTTCGACGCTTCAACTTTTTTTTTTTTTTGTTTGCGAACTCTTGTGACCCATGTTGGCGACATGTTCATGTGTAATGTTTTTTTAATTACAAAATGTATGTAGTTTTCTGTTACGACATTGTGTTGCATTTTTTATATGTGTGAGTTTCTTTTAGCATGTTGGTTTTGTCTTATAAACTTTTAGATAATACAATTCTATCTTATAGGATCTTATTCCCACACAATCTCTTTGTATTGACTAATGCTGTAAATGCTACAAATAAAAACATTATTTCCCATCTTATCTTCATTTTTACTATCATGATACTTGCAGTTCTTCTATTCACCATGAAAAAATAATAATAATTAAAAAAAATAATAAATAAAGAAATAAGAGATGATGAGATTATCATACTTAAAAAGATGGAACATTGGTTAGTGAAGTTCTTAGTTTAAAACGCGCGAAGCGCACAAAAGCGACGGAGTCTAAAACCGAGGCGCAAAAGCGGTGAGCTTTTCGCACGCAAGGCGCAAGCCGCAAAGTGATTATATAATTTATTATATACATCCCATAGGTTTTTAGCATCCCTTACCTATGATTTAGCTATAATTAAGCTTTATATATATTTGAAAATGAAAAAAAAAAACATAAATGTACAACATAAAAAGCCTGTTGTACAACACTCAGTTGCACAAAAACAAGCCATGTACACACTCAGTTGCACAAAAACAAGCCATGTACAAAAGGCACGCGCCTCACAAGCGCCTCATGTAAATTTTTTACCCTAAAAAGCGTGTCTCACCTGCGCCTTTTGTACACTGTGCACCTTATGTCACACAAGGCACAAAGGTTTGTGCCTTAGGTCGCCTCGCGCCTAAGGCACACTTTTTTAAACCAAGGAGAAGTTAACCTAAAGTTGAACCAAATGACAAACAATAAGTTGTAGTTGTTTCACAAGGGCACTAGACACCCCTAAAACGTTTAACAAGGTATATTTTTCATATAAATTTGCCTCTTTCCTAACCACTGGTAGTCCTGAAAACTTTCCAAATAGGCAAACACTTAACCATGACATCTACAGGCTTAGGGAATAGGGATATCGAATATCGATAGATTATGCATGGGTCGTCCTTCGAAACATGATCACCTTCCACACAAGCCTTTATCCTTGAGAATAAAACTTTGATCTAAAACCTTTATTTTTCAGTCATACAAGCATTTCTGGAAGCAGGACATGTTGTGAAGGAACCACATAAAGCTGGACTTTGTTCCTTCATAAGGTAATAACAATAGTGACTGCAACAAATGTTCGGTTTCTATGAAAATTATAATCGTTAAAGACTTAAAGCCATATTGATCCTTAATCTGTGTGGTCATGTAACCCAACACAAGATGGATTTATGATCCGCTCCTTGTGTATCCCTTGTCCTAGGTCGTTTATACGGGACAAATGCATCTACATTTATTTATGCTTGTAGAGGTGCGTTACTCATACATGTTAGTCTATGTTGACAATATTATCATCACCGGCAACAACGCTACAAACATTCCATAGATCATCATTGTTCTCTCCTCATAGAAACTCGGGTTCTCACTAAAGGACCATCATCACTGTCTCCATATTTTCGAGTTCACATTCGAATCTAGAAATATTAGGGCTAGTCCATTATCATCTACATTGTTCGAGTTCGCACTAAACAATCACAAAATAAGAACCAACTAGTATTCATCTTATTTATACTTTAACTACAACTATTGAAATCAAAACTTATGATAAACAAATTGAAACTTATGATAAATCTTAACCCACTTATATAATCAGTTAATAACAATGGCTATACATTTATTCAATTCAATTCAAATAACAAGATCATGAACAACAAACATTACCCGAACTCAGGCAACTTCCCCGATCTAAAAATCGCGAATTTCGACATCTTCGAATAACAAAACCGAATCCCATTCCGCTCCAACAGCTCTTCAAGCATCACTTTCACTTCCTCCGGCCTATCACTCTCACACTCAACCTCATAACAAACCCCAAACTCATATTCCGATTCATCCAGTTCCACCTTCAACCCATTCCAAATATAAACAGCTCTTACATTCCTAAACCCCCCTAAACACACAAGCTCATCCAACCCCACCCCAAACTCCCCCACCACCCTCTCCAAAACCCCCGACCCCTGCACCGCCGAGAGCCGCCAGGGCTCGGCGGCGCAGGCGCGGGCGAGGGTGGGGTCAAGGGGGTGTTCGATTTCTTCAATGCGGCTGATGCCGTTGGAGAGTGTGGGTTTTGATTTGAGTGAGAAGATTGATTGGGTGTCGAGGTCGTAGAAGCGGAGGCGGAGGGCGGCGAGGTGGGTGGTGGCGAGAGTGAGTTGTGGGGTGTCGAAGAAGAGGTTTTGTTGGAGGTGGGTTTTGGTGTGGTAGGGTGAGAGGATGTCGGAGAGTTTCTGGTGGGCGGCGGAGTCCGGTAGCCGGAGTTTTACTTCAACTTCCATTGGGAATTTGTGGGTGATTTGTGATGATAATGAGAAAGATAACCTTAGTAGTAGATTTTTTATCCAAGGGGACATCATTAGGTTCGAATAATTTGCTTAACCAGAAATTAATATCATGGTACTTTGAGAATGAGACAAAGCTTTGGGACATTAGTCTTGAGTTCGATTTTTACGAGAGAGTTTTTCCTAGATTTATTGGGGAGTAAATTACAAGTTTTGTCATTTATCTTTACATCAAATTTCAGGCGCTGTCCTTTAGGCAAAAAGTTGACAGGCGGTGTCCTTTACGTTTCAAAATCTTGCAAGTTATGTCCTTTAGGCCAAACCAGGTTAGAAATCTCAGTTAAAATACTTCATGTGCAAGGCACATGAGGGTAAAATGGTCATTTTCCTCTCACCCCTTTCAATTCCCTCTTTATATCCCACACCAACCCGCTCGGAGCCCCAGATCCAGCAAAACAAAGAAACATAATTCACACATTGCAGCAAAATCAATCAGATTTCACCACTAAGCACTAATCACAAACAAAAACCATAAACCATAATTCATAATCCAAAAGGCTTTAATTCACTACAAAATAACCAAATTTCAAACAAATCTCCACAAAAACCAATCAATTACCCCGTGGGAAGATTATCAACGTAGCTGATAAGCATCTTAAGCTTACTACCACCTTCAGAAGCAAGTCTAGCGTGCGTCTCAACCGTCATAGCATCAGCAATATGCCTCAGTTTTGATATAGGAGTCGTGCATTTTTCCTCTAATTCCTTGAGAATATCAGCGGATTTCACACATTGTTTTGATATCTGCATCCGGTGTCACACAACCAACGCCGCTGCAGCACACACCGCGACGCCTCCGATCACCGCCACTGCAACCGTCACATTTCCCATCACAATCAACGATCTGAACTCGATTGCACCAGAGACGACGATATTCAATAGAAACTTCCAGAAATTGGAATAGATCTACGTTTAACCGGTGACGTCGATTTTAAACGGGAACATTCACCGTTTAACTTGATTCCGGTAAGATGTTAACAGATCTGGAGGATTTGACGGAGATCGAGAATCAATTTTTGACTGTAGATTGAACTGATGGATGTTGAAATAGGTGAATTTAGGGAGACATCACTGGAAGATCGTGAAGGGGACACTCAATTGTTGAGAAAAAAAGGTTTGTGAAATTAGGGTTTATGTTGATTTTGACAAGAATTGGGGAAGAAATGCAGAGGATTGGGTTGACAAATTGTTTTATTTAATGTCTCTAATTTTTGTACATTTCAATCCTTAGACATATGTTTTTTGCATAATAGCCCCTGAATAATGAAATGACAATAATACCCTCATGTGCAAAGCACATGACTATACTTAACCAAAAAATCTAACTGGGTTTAGCCTAAAGGACAAAACTTGCAAGATTTTGAAACGTAAAGGACACCACCTGTCAACTTTTTGCCTAAAGGACAACGCCTGAAATTTGATATAAAGATAAAGGACAAAACTTGTAATTTACTCTTTATTGGGAGATGAATAAGATCGGATGGTTTCGTTTGTGGCACGATGATACTCCAATAGCCTGTATAGACATTATAGCCTAATGGAGATGATATGATCGAGTGGCTCCGCTCGGGGTACGATTAATATGATACTCCAATAGTCTATGAGTGATCCAAATTTTTCGTTAAAAAAATTTAATATCATGGATAACTACCTTCTTGAATCATTAGTTAAATGGATAATTATCTTTTTATTTTTTTATTTTTAATATCACATAGATTATAGAAGAAGTTGCACGGATCGTGATAACTGAATGTTTTGCGAAAAGTTCATGAACCGTTCGGTGAAAAGTTTATTTATTTTTGTTTGTTTTATAAATGAACGAACACGAACAATAAATTGTGTTTGTTAAGTTAAACGAACGAACATGAATAGAGGTTGGGTGGTTGGTTCGTTATGTTCGTGAACGTTCGGTAATGTGTTCCTATATGTTTGCTCATATACGTCTCTTTGATTTGGTGACCGTGAAGATTCGATAATATGTTCATTTGTGTTTGTTCAAATAAAGGTTTTTATATGTTGTATTCTTGTTTTATTGTTTTTAAAATTTTGGAACTCTAGTATAACAACCCTCGAAAACGCCCTAAAATACCTCGTATGTGCAAAACCAGACCCGTATAATATTAATTTTAACAAAAAGTGAAAAAAAAGAAAAATCTACATGTCGTGGGCCGCGACAGGTTTTGTGGAGGTCGGTCGCGGGGCGACGGCCTTGTGCTTGCCGGACACTCAAGACGCCACGTGTCACACACGTGGCACACCTATAGTGGTGACTGGTCAACCCTAGCCGTAGCTAGAGACCCTCGTGGGGCGCGACAGGAAGGAGAGGGGCCTGTCATGGGGCGCGACGGACTCCGTTTTCAGCTATAAATTGAGTAGAGATGCAGCAGTTCCATCTCGCTCACATCTTTCTTTTCTCTCTATAATTCTGAACGAAAATCACGGATAAAATACCCCCTAAAACACGAAGCTCTGCCCCGTTGTAAGTATTTTAACCCTCGGTCACAAATTCGTTACCCTACCCGATTGATCTAGGGCCCCGTAACGCATGTCAAGGCTCTGCCTGACTAAGTCCGTTGGGGTTCTGTCTCGTGATGTATGGCTGATGTGATTTGGGTTATTTTACTAATACGCGTGCATTGTATGTTTTTAATAGAAACTCAAGAAAATAATCAGGAAATATCACCAAGAAGCCTGTAGAAATACATAAGTTTACAATGTGAGTCATTTCCCTTTTCTCACAGTTTGTGAGCCATTATTTTAAATGTTTTACAAAACCCTAAAGGTTTATCAGTTATAATTACATTGATTAATTCTTTGTATTCTACAATTGCTGCCAGTATTATGGGGTTTGTATACAGTACTTGATAACCTTCACAATTGGACATGGGTAGCCAATGTGTGATATGACCATAGTCACAGATCTGTCGAGTGACAAGTACTGAACGAATAATTGGGTAGATATAAACATTGTAATTGCTCTTAATACTGTAAAGTTATAACAACTGATGTTTTATAAAATGGAATGTACTCGCCAGTATTTATTGCTGATAAAATATTTTAAAACGCGTTTCAAGTAACTTAATGTGAAGCTATAAGAAGCCAGCTATGGAGCACTGAAGGCTTAAAGAAAATGGCTATAAAACAACAACAACAACCATACCTAGTAAATCCCACAAATAGCAAAGCTACTCATAGGGTTTAGGGAGGGTAGGATGTAAACAGACCTTGCCTCTATCCCTAGGGATAGAGAGTCTGCTTCCAGAAGAGACCCTCGGCTCCAAAACGAACAACAAACCAACACATCAAGTTAAAGAATATAGAAAAATAGAATATAGAAACAAATAAGTCACATATACCAAGAAAGTGATCAGAGTGACACAGTATAATGTAAATCATGTATAATAGCATACAACATCATTCGGGCATATACACAAGAAGTCAATCACCGGTAAAGTCACTTAAAGAATAAGAAAAAACCTACGTCCCTAAAATACACCTAAGATCTTACTGCAATATCCTCTAGAAGTCCTTAACCCTAATCCTATGCCTCCACGAAGTCCTATCTTGGACCATGTCCTCAGAAAGATGCAACTCTAGTAAATCATGCCTAATCTGCTCTTCCCATGTCAGTTTGGGTCTGCTTCTTCCTCTCCTCCCCTCCACAGTAAGAGTTTCCACTACTCTAATCGGTGTTGTCGTTTGCCTCCGTTTCACATGCCCAAACCATCTCAATCTCTCCTCCTTAATCTTATATGATATACTAGCCACTCCTAATCTCTCCTTAAAAACCTCATTTCTTATCCGATCCAACCTCGTGTGTCCACACATCCACCTCAGCATCCTCATCTCTGCTACCTCCATCTTGCGCGCTTGTGTATTCTTGATAGCCCAACAGTCTGTTCCATATAGCATAGTTGGCCTAACTGCTACCCTGTAAAATTTCCACTTTAGTTTAGTTGGGAACCTCCTATCGCACAATACTCCACTGGCTGCCCTCCATCTACACCAGCCAACCTGTATGCGATAAGTTACATCACTATCTATGTCACCATCCCTTTGTACAAACGACCCCAAATATTTAAATTTAGTTACCTACGGGACCAACTGATCCTCAATGGTGATTTGGGTGTCATCGTCATCGGCTACACCATTGAAATCACAGTGTAGATACTCAGTCTTAGATCGACTAATCCTTATGCCCTTGCCCTCTAGAGCGACTCGCAACTCCTCTACCCTCGCGTTCAGGCACTGTTTAGTTTCTGCAATCAACACAATATCGTCTACAAAAAGCATGCACCACAGAACTGTCTCCTAGATCAACTTGGACAACTCATCCAAGACCACCCCAAAAAGAAAAGGGCTCAACGCAGACCCTTGGTGGAGTCCTACCTCCACAGGAAAGAAGTTTGCATCCCCTACAGGAGCGCGGACACTAGTTTCCGTTCCATTGTATGTATCCTTAATTATGTCTATATACTTCCCAGGTAGCCCTCGACCCTCCAAACTATCCCAACTCAGTTGCCGTGGGACAGTGCCATATGCCTTTTTCAAGGTCGATGAACACCATATGTAAATCTTGCTTCTTCGCTCTATATTTTTCCATCAATCTCATTAGGATATGTATCGCTTCTGTAGTTAACCTCCCTTTCATAAATCCAAATTGGTTTACTGAAACCTGCGTTTCTCTCCTAATTCTAGTTTCAATTACCCTCTCCCAGAGCTTCATAGTGTGACTTAGCAGTTTGATTCCTCTGTAGTTCCCACAACATTGAGCGTCTCCTTTATTCTTATATAAAGGCACCACGACACTGCTCCTCCACTGATCTAGCATTTTTGCAGTCTTGAAAATACTATTGAATAAAAGTGTTAACCATCGGACTCCTTCTTCCCCCAAACACTTCCAAACCTTAATCAGTATGTTGTCCAAACCTACCGCCTTACCTCTTCCCATCTTCCTAAGTGTCACCCTCACCTCTTCATGTGTGATCCTCCTGCAGTAGCAATTATTCTGTTGTCGCCTTTGAGTCCCGGGATTGCTGCTATCTTGTTGGTATGCCCTACCGTCGTTGAAAAGATTATGGAAATAGGTTTGCCATCTCAGATTAATGTCATGTGCCTTGACTAAAACACTTCCATCCTCTCCTTTGATAAACTTTACTACTCTTAGGTCTTGTCTTCTTCGCTCCCTAGCTTTTGAAATCTTGAACATATCATGCTCCCCCTCTTTCGTTTCTAAACGTTCATACATTTGTTCATAGGCTGTGTTTTTTGCCTCGGTCACCGCCTTTTTCGCTTCCCTTTTGCCTTCTCGTATATCTCCCTCACCCTCAGCCGCTCCTCCTCAACTGTGCACCTCAAAAGATCTCTAAAACTCTGTTTCTTAGCCTTTATTATGGCATGCGCGTCTTCATTCCACCACCAGGGCTCCTTATGCCCACTAGCCTTTCCTGTTGTTACCCCTAGCATCTCATTTGCAACCGTAGTGATCGTAGTCGCCACATCCTCCCACATCTGGTTTGCGTCATCACCTAGTTGCATCGATGTCATCAAGTTAACTTTATCTCTAGACATAGTAATTTTTTCTCCCTTCAGGTCTCCCAAACGGATCCTAGGTCTGGTTTTCCTTTCCCCCTCAGTTAACCTTACTTTTATGGCTATATCTGCTACCAACAAATGGTGTTGAGCCACTGTAGTCTCCCTTGGTATAACCTTGCAGTCCATCCACATCTGTCGATCTTCATGCCTCATCAGAAGATAGTCGATTTGCGTGTTACGTCCTCCTCTACTAAAAGTGATCAAATGGGATTCCCTCTTCCTAAAGAACGAGTTTATAATACCTAGGTCGTGGGCTGCCGCAAAGTCTAGAAGGTCTCTACCAGGGTCATTCTTATCGCCAAAACCAAAACCCCCATGTACCAACTCAAAGCCATCACTATCCTTACCAATGTGCTTGTTAAAATCTCCCCCTATAAAAAGTTTCTCCTCCCTAGGTATGGCCCTTACTACTACATCTAGACAATCGCAGAACTCTATTTTCTCTTGTTCTCCTAGTCCCACTTGCGGTGCATAGGCGCATACCAATGACGTGACCGTGTCGTCCCGATCCGTCAAAAACCCAATTAACCTAGGTAGCTAGGGTAAGTCGGGTATCGAATCCACGAAGAGCATGTGGTCAGTATCGCACGACCTGTTCGACTAGTTAGACTATTTACAAAAATGTTCAATGTGATTATGGAGATTGCTAATTTTTTTATAAGTTTATTTGGTTGGAAAATAATTCCGGGTGACCCAACAATTGGTATTATCTAAAACACTTGTGATTAACTAAAATTGCAACTAAATTACTAAATGATTAAAACAAGAAATTAGAGACAAGTTCCACACCCGGTTCGATTATTGCAATACCTAGGGTTCCTACATGTTTTAACTTGATTCAATTGCGTATAGTGATTAACGGATTACTATCATGAAGCTTAGGTGCCAATTGCTATCAACGTCATAGACAACGAACCGTAATGCACTTCGTTACCTCGGGCATGTAAATCCTAACCTACGATAAGGCATAAGTGCATAAATTCATTTCGCAAAGTCAAATTTTATAATCATTCGACAATTCACAAATTCAATTCAAATGCATGACAATTATCAAAGGTTTCAAATACTAAACAATTTGTCACAAAATCAAATGAAAATACAAATGCATAAACCCTAGAAATTCTTATAACAATCTATACCGGGGTGAAACCGAAGAGACTAGTCGTTCATGGTCGAAGAAGCGCAATCACCGGAGGATGAATACGAGCACCGAACCATAATCTTGAGTCTTGAAGGAGAGTTGAGGGTTAGGGGTTAGGGTTTGGATGGTGGAGAATGGATGAAGATGAAGTGGTGGTGAACTAGGGTTTTGAAGTGTAGATGGTGATGGGTTAGAAGTTAGGGATGTTAGAGGTAGGTTAGAGGTGAAGAAGATGATCAAGAATGGTTCCAAGATGGTGTTTTCAGCTTTCCCAACTCGTAACCCCCAAAAATTGGTCAAAACCTCACCTAAAACCCGTCCCCAACTCATTAAACAACAAAATTCGCGACACACATACAGGGAGGGCGTCACCGACAGCTAGTTAGGGCATCCCCGACGCCCCCTGTAAATGCGGATTTCCTGATTTCTTGTTTTCTTCATAACTTCTTCGTTATAGCTCCGTTTTACTCACCGTTTTCGCCCACGTACTCATAATTCAGCCCTCTCTCATGAAATCTTCCAATATACTCATTTTAAATCCATTAACATCCCCCAAAACACATCCAATCTTCATGATTAACCCGGTTTTGTTCATTGCACATCCCCGGTTGATCCTGTTCGCTCCCAGTG
The DNA here is from genome assembly GCA_030545235.1 of Helianthus tuberosus. Classification (NCBI taxonomy): domain Eukaryota; kingdom Viridiplantae; phylum Streptophyta; class Magnoliopsida; order Asterales; family Asteraceae; genus Helianthus; species Helianthus tuberosus. The sequence continues at coordinate 22,452 of JARYGA010021243.1, forward strand.
CTCCGTAAAGCTCCCAAATAGATTCTTAAACTCCGTAAGACCTGCAAAACACAAATCCCATTAAAAGTAGGCTATTCGAGATTAAAAGTTAAGCAAATACATGAACTTAAACATTAACGAACACAGGTTTTCGACCACGTATCAACCACTGTCACTACTTTCTCACCTAATACTAACCTTAACACCATAATTCTATCCTTGTGTCGTATCACCTCAATTACGTTCTTATGCAATTCTATAGACACCAAAAATCCTACTCCATTCTTGGCCCATCTGTAACACCCCAAATTTCGTATGACGTGTCATAATGTTAAAATCACAATACTATGATGAAAAGAAATGGTAAATATAGAAATTTTTACCATTATTAGGATTTATAACTCTTAGCAAATCCAAAACTTCATAAATATGCATGAAAGTTATTAGATTAGTATGTAATAATGAAAGGTGTCATGTTTTTAAAAGATGGAGGTTTAAAATGAAAAATGTGGAAAATTAAACATCAAAAGAAATTGGCCAGTGCTCTAAGTGTGGGTGTGTACGCGAACGAGAGAGAGAGAGAGAGCAAAGGGGTAAACCCTAGTTCTTAAATTCTGACCAAAATTCTACAAATTTAGAAGGGTTGAAAGCTGAATTCTAGTTGCATGAGTTAGGAATTAAGATCTCCTAACTATAATTGTTACCAAGTAAGTTTAATTTCTTGTTTTTATGAAATTCTATGAAGTGGGTTATGTGAAATTTATGATCTTTGTATGAAATCGAACCTAAATGTTAGATGATATGAACAAATAGGGGTGGTATTATGTGCCATGTTGATTTCATTAGTAGTTTGGGGAAAACCCACTTGAAATTGTAAGACAATGAAAAACTAGTAATGTTATGGATGAATTGTATGATGTTGATGTTAAATTGTGTTGTAGAATGTGTTTTAGATGGGTAATTTGGTATAAGTCATATGAATTAAGGTTATAATAATGATTGTGAAAGATTATGTTTACCCATTTATGAAATAGGATGGATATGTTATAACTACTTGTACATCATGCTTAGTAGATAGTACGCGCACCATGTGTTCGATGAAATGTCTAAAGTAATTTAGTTGTGATTTTATATATATACTTGCTAAATTGATGAGATGCGATCATGGTGGGGTTTTATGTGGTTCATAAACATCATGTAATATGACAAGGAATGTGAGTAATGAAATGTTTTCGAAGGCTAAATGTATGAAGTTGTGATGTATAGGAACAAAGAAGGAAGAAGGAGCAAGTCACTCCAAATCGCAAGGAACTCAAGACCACGGTAAGTTCATATGAACTTTATTTACTTTATATGTAGATTTATGAATGGTAATATTTGGTCTCAAGGATTTAGTGTAAATTTTCATTATGAATCATGATTGATTCGATGCGAAGAGTTTAGTTGAGAGATGTTTAAAAAATGTTGTTGTAGTGAATATGAAATGACCCGTTTAAATGGGTTGGAATGATGAGTAGAAAAGTTGTTGGAATGTTTAGGAAATGACTTGTTCATAACGGGTCAAATGATGTAAGTATGTCGAAATGTATGGTATGTAACGATTCATTACAAATGGGTCGGAAAGTGGTATGTTGGATGTTTCCAAATGGAAGTAAGGATGTTAATAAGGTAACATGTCATGTTAACGGGTCGAATAATGATAGGTAATTAAAGGATTCGAATCGTTTATGTATTACGAACTAATAAATGTTTTTGTTGTTATGGATGATAGGTAAATCCCATGATTGATTGCGGCGCGCTCGGACCGAACACACAATGTCGACTTGTATGGGCTTCCGGTTCAAGTTGCTTATTTTGAATAGGTCAAAAATATCATTTTGTGTAGTAAATGTTAAACTAGTAACTAGGATGATCGTAGTAGTTTGAAGTTTAAACTTTATTTTGGATAGATTGGATACAATGTTTTGGTGAAATGTGTATGGTTATAATGTTAGCATCTTTTGAAAAGTGTCGTAGAATGTATTCTGAATGATTTTGTTAAAAAGCAGGAAATCGTCTATTTTACGAATGGGTCATGCCAAAAAATTTCCAAAAATTTGAATGAAGTTTAAGTCGTTATCGAATTCGAAATTTGGGCCTTACAAGTTGGTATCAGAGCCGAGGTTTGAGGGATTCAAGTATTAGAGTTAAGATGCTTGAACTCAAACCGAAAGCTTGTATGAAGGTGTGTTCGATCCGAAGCGCTATGCAAGTAAGTAAATTGTAAATCTGATTATGCTTGTAGTTAGAAATAGAAAGGAGATTTATAAGTTATTCGCTTTAAACCGAGTTTTAAGGCGAACGACGATGCTAAACGGGTCCACAATTAAATTACGGACCCGTAGGAAAAAGAATTAAGTAAAACGGACTAGTAAAGCTAAAGATATGAAGTTTTAAAGATTGAATGTTGGAAAAATTTGGAGCTGGGCATCTGCAGCTGTAAAAGAACGAAACTGTCTGTTAAAAAGGGGGCCTCGCGTCGCGCGACCACTACCTGGACATACCGTCGCGTAGCGCGACCTTGGTCGTGATCCGCGACCATATGGAGGCCATGCCTTCGCGGCCCGCGAGCCCCTCAAGTACTGGCAAAAAAATTTTAAGTTGTTTGTTTTGAATAGGGAACTTGTTTTGATCAATTTCTAAGGCCTTATAAACAATGTTTAAGATAAATTTGATATTAAGAAAGATGAGGGAAAGCATGTATATTTATGAAAGAATGGAAATGTAAATCGTTATGATCAAAGATTATGATCTATACGATACGGTATGATCGTGAAGGACGATAATGTATAAAGTATGCATCATAAATTGAATGTAATATACTAACATGAGTTCCAATGTGTAACACCCCAAAAACGGGGTTTGGTAATCAAACCACATTAATAGTAAAGACGGGTAAAATACCGTTAGTGGTAAAAATTAACCCGGTAAATATTAGGATTTAAATAAATAAACTTGATGTTAATTAAAAAGAAGGATAAATACTTTGAGAAAACAAAGTATATAGAAGGCTCGAGTTAACGGGACTTAAAATAAAACGGGTTATGACTTCCCGAACCCACTAAGTGACTAGGAATATTAACCTAGTTAATTATGTGTTGTTAGAACAATAAAGGAAACTAGAAATAGTTAAACCTTTTATAAAAACAAAACATGAGGGGCTAATAGTGCCAAATGGAGGAAACTTATTTATTAAAACAAAAAATAAAACACAACACACACTTGGTAAGTGTGTGTGTGCGCGCAGGAAGATCAGAAGAACCAGGGGGTTCTTTCAAAACCCTAAAGCTCATGAAATCCAGCAAAATCAAGGAGAAATCGAGCAAAGAAATTAGGGCTTTAACTAAAATCGTGATCACCAAGCTAAGGCAATCGTAAGGTATGTCGAATTTTTGATATTTATGAAGTTGAGAATTCTTGATGTGCATAAGAAATTCGAAATTTATGTTGCATGATTGTGGTATGGATGATATTGAAGTGAAATAGTGTTTAGGAGTAAACCCTAGACAAGAATATATTGAAATCATGCCTAGCTCAAGTAAATTCAGATTTTTGTTGATGCTAAATTCATGTATGAGATGTTTTTAGGGTTTTGATTGCTAAAAATTAGTGTTATGATGTCAAGAACATGATTAAATTGAAAGCTGAATGCAAACAGCTCCTGATCAGAAATTACAGCCAACTTGTACTGGCTGTAACCTGAATAAAACGTGACAAAAAAGTGTGTTTCTTGAGTCTAAATGTAATTCCAGGAAATATCTTTAAAACCCCACTGGAATCGCATTTTTTCGACGAAAATTGAGCGTTTTATGAATTTTTCCGTATCAAAGGTTCAACTCATTTTAGGAATTGAGTTATGATCTCAAATTCTTACTGTAGAAAGTTTTAAGTGATTAAAAGAATCGCCAATTGGAATTTCGTCAATCGGATAAACGAGGAATTTTTAATAAATTTTTCCGTAAGCTGCAGTCAGAAGTGACGAATCTGATTGCAGCTTAGTAAATGAATTTTTACGAATTTTTGGTAAAGAGTTAGATCTTGAAATTTTAACACAAGATCTAACCCTCCGAGAGGTACGCCACATAAAAAAATCATAATTTTTGAAGACTTGTAAACAGGTTAAACAAGTCACCAAAAACAGCCCATTTTTCAGTAATATGAAATGTCTGAATGAAATCGCGGTCTACTTGGTTGTGTGTAAAATTTGATTTCATTAAGAGTTCGGATGAAATATGCCTAAGTGAGTTCAATGAACCAAATGTGCATTTGAATATGTTGATAAGTCAATTGACTTTTAAAAAGTCAAACCGACCAATGATTAGATCGAATGATAATTTTGATATGGTCGAATGATAAATTCGACATAAAACCCGTAGGATGGAATAGTCGTAAACGATTATGGCTAATCTAACCGTCTTACGAACTGTGACGATGATAGTTTGACTCTAGACAAGCTAGATGAAGACTTGGGAAAGAAGCGGGTCAAACGGATCGAGTACGCGGAAAAAGCACATAACCGGATGCAAGGTAAGTGAAACTTACACCTTTTAGTAAAATAAATGTTCATCCTATAAGTTTCGAATACAATAAGGATAATATTCAAGATATGGTTCCCGACACGAAATAATACGGGTCGGAACTAATATTAATGATAAAAACCATGTTTAATGGTAAAAGAGATAGAACGGTAATTAGCCATGAAAAGCTAATTATAAAAAAATGGGTTTTTGAACGAGTACTATAAGTAAGCCTAAAGAATAAAAAGAGTAAAACGGGTCAAATGGTAATGTGGATACCATTTGACAAATATCGACTAATAAGCACTTGTCGAGTTTTATGCTTACAGGATAAAGCGGCTTATGAATTAGCGTTGTTATGAATTAGCAAATTTTCGAGACAAGGTATTAAAACGGGTCAATGTATTGATCCGAGCCAGGTACGTGTAATTATGTTGTAGTTAAAAGTGCTAATTTGGTCAATAATTGGTGAGAGTCTTTTGTCGTAAAATAAGAGACTAGAATTGACCAAAAAGCCCTTAACGGGCGAACCGGGTAAACGACCGTTAGAGTTTGTTTAGAAAGTTGTTTATTGATTTTGAAACCTTTAGATACATATAAAAAGTATAGGCAAAAACGTTTGCGGGTCAAAATAGACTAAGAAGTAAATTGTGGTTAAATGCTTAGATAGATACAAATGAATCGGTGAATGTAAACGCCTACGTAAACTCTAGGATGGGAGTGAAAACGTTAAGGTTTGACAAGCCCGGGATGGGTAAAATGATAGGAATTAACTATTTTCTTTTAGAGCATGTAGTGAAATAATAATGCCAAACGGGTCGAATAATCACCTAAAGGATTTATGAGCCAACATTGGATAAATCAGATTTTTATGCAAACCAAGGTGATAAACAGGTCCGTAATTTAATTACGGACGCATAGGAAAAAGAATCGCGTAAAACGGACTTGTAGATAAAAAAGTTAAGAAAATCTCAAGTTTGATTTTTGTTGAAAATTATAGCTGGGCAGAAAATGCAGGTTTCAGTAATGAACCCGCTGGAAATTGGGTTCCCCCGCGACACGCGACGAAGGACTCAGCTTGGGGCGCGACACACGACGATCGCCGCGACACGCGACACATTGAGATGGGTCTCCCGCAACACGCGGGAGACATCAAAGCTGGAAATAAATATTTTGTTTGATTATTCGTTGCTTAGAACTTGTTTAGACTAATATTTAAGTTATCAAAACTAACTTTTATGTTGGTTTTGATCATAGGTGGATATCAAGAGTACCCGGATGAAGATCAAGCGGTGAGAAAGAACCGAACACATGAAAAAGAAGCTTCCGCACGGTGTGTCGTCGTAACTTTCAAACGACGACTAAACTACATTATGTTGTATATTTTTTTTAAATTTTAAAAGTTTTTAATAAAACCCGTATTTCCGATGTATACGTAAACTTAATTACATGATCCTTTTCGCAAACTATACGTTAAACCTTGATTCAATTTAAAGGGTGTTACAAGTTGGTAATCAGAGCTCAAGGTTAAAAGAGTAAGTGTGTTCGGTTCGAAGCTTGATCGCAAATCCGGTAAGCACATGTATGTTAATAGTTTAGTAGGATTAAAGTGTTGTGAAAAACACAAAGGGTATCATGTAATACACGTTACACCAACGAAAATGATTAGTATAGTTAACGAAATCACGTGCAGTAAAAAGCCTTGTATTACAATACGTGCATTTATTAATGTCGAAATTACTAACTGTTGTAAATGTTTTAGTTGAAGGACACTCGCATATGAAGATAGCGAGAGTTTAACAAATCGTGGACTTGATAGAGGAACGGTCCAAAGAGTATGCTCATCGAGGACCTAAATCGTGTGGCGGTCGCGAACAAGGCTAATGGCAAGAGAAGCCCGTTTGGGCAAGCATTACCAGGTGCACATTTTAAATTTAATTGCACAAATAGTAATATGCAACAAATATGTAGAAATTGAAAGTTGCATATGTAGATTAAAAACTTGGAAAAACCCGAATAGAAAATGTATTCGGGATATTGTTTCCAAGAGAAACAAATAGAGGCATTACTTACATAGGGCGTGATGTGAAAACTATAAAAAGGTCATGCGTGTCATGTGTTAATCGCTTACTCTGGCAAAGTAAGTAGTGGCATATGATACCATGAACTTCTTATAGCGGACACATTTACATCCGATGTAGTAAAGACGGGGTTAAAGGGACAAATTAAAAAGGTACTCAAATGAGTCAAATAAGTAAAATGTTGATAGTAAACGTAAACGCAAGTCGGACGACGGAAGCGTATTACGTTAGAATAACGAGCCCGAGAGAAGGGACAAAGATTAAAGTAAATGAAAATACGAACCAACTAACGTGAATGCTAAGACATAGGGGATAAAGTTTGACTGTCATAAGTGATGAAATTCACACAGACAAGTCAAAGGGGGTAGACTAAAGAATAAAGGACTCGACTGAATAAAAACGATGAATTTCGCTAAGACGACCAAATAAATTAAAGTGACGTCTAAAACCATATAAGAATGGTTACTTGATGATAACTTCGGTAAAGATACCCGATAGATGGGTAGGATTTTGAAAGTATGCGTAAACCAAGAGACGGGAACGCGAAATAGAAAGTCAAAGGACTCGGATTAAGAGTCATGACTAAAAGACGATGAGAAATTGCAAACAGAAATTTTGATAACTACGTTAAACTCTTTTAAAGTTGAACGAGTCGAATGAAGGATGAAGTTTGACATTCATGAGTAATGAAATCTCACATGAATAAGTCAAACGAGATAAATAAAGTGTAAAAGCTTGGTAGTGCAAGTAAGCGCAAACCTAATAATGGAAGCGCGAAATATTAATGAACCTATGTGATGGGTTGTAAAGGAATGTAGATAGGAGAAACGCAAACTAGTGAAACAAGAAAGTTAAAAACACTAAGATAAAGAAACCGGGTAACGGGTCGTAAAGAAGTATAGGTAAGAACCGGGTAACGGTAAGCGTAGGACAAACCAACGTGTAAATGATGATAAAAGTCATAAGGTCGGAAAGATAATTCGAAAGAAAACAAATGTAGCCTTAGACTACGGTCAAGGTTAAATGAAATCCAAATTTTTTTTTAATTAAATAAAAAATTAAAAGTAAATAATTCCAAACATAAAAAGAGGTGCCTTGATGCTATATGTATACATACAGTTGAATAAAGACCCGAATAAAAGATGATCTACGGGATCATCATGACCTACGGGACCAAAAGACCCTCGGGTCAAGAATAGAAAGAAATGAACTGATGGAGTTTTACCTTAAAAAGATAAAAATCTAAAGAAAAAGCCTACGAGGCTAAGTAAAGGAACCTACGGGTTGCTTGGATAAAGCGTGGAAAACTGGTCACAGTTCTCCATGTAAAATAATAACGGTCAGGAATAAAACTTAGACGGAAATTCCTAGACTTGAGAGAAAAAAAAAGAGAAGTAAGACAGAGAAAACGTAAACTAAAAATTTAGTTTTTAGTCAAAAGCAGCGTTCTAACAAACATAAGTAATATGAGGGGATTTAGAAAATCTTAAACACACATAAGGGCGGAGATGGCAAAATAGTATACCCGGATGATGGGGTATGAAGTGACGGCGACTAATTAGTTTAGCCGGTAAAACTAATCAAAGTTAAGAAAATGTCCTGACAAATACAAAGCGCATGTTAATATAAGACAAGCGCGGGATAAACATGTTAATAAACTGATGAGACTAAGTGATCGAGTGACGACTCGGTTAAAAAGGTGCAAAGGATAAGGAATAAGAGGTGAAAGCCTCGGTCAGTGAGGACTTACACATAAAAGACACCGAAGGAATGAATATCATAAAAACGAAACTAAGTTCGTTTAGTCAAAAAATTAAAAGAACTACGTAAATAAGGTTTCGGGGACGAAACCTCTTTAAGGGGGGTAGACTTGTAACACCCCAAAAACGGGTTTGGTAATCAAACCACATTAATAGTAAAGACGGGTAAAATACCGTTAGTGGTAAAAATTAACCCGGTAAATATTAGGATTTAAATAAATAAACTTGATGTTAATTAAAAAGGAGGATAAATACTTTGAGAAAACAAAGTATATAGAAGGCTCGAGTTAACGGGACTTAAAATAAAACGGGTTATGACTTCCCGAACCCACTAAGTGACTAGGAATATTAACCTAGTTAATTATGTGTTGTTAGAACAATAAAGGAAACTAGAAATAGTTAAACCTTTTATAAAAACAACACATGAGGGGCTAATAGTGCCAAATGGAGGAAACTTATTTATTAAAATTAAAAATAAAACACAACACACACTTGGTAAGTGTGTGTGTGTGCGCAGGAAGATCAGAAGAACCAGGGGGTTCTTTCAAAACCCTAAAGCTCATGAAATCCAGCAAAATCAAGGAGAAATCGAGCAAAGAAATTAGGGCTTTAACTAAAATCGTGATCACCAAGCTAAGGGGATCATAAGGTATGTCGAATTTTTGATATTTATGAAGTTGAGAATTCTTGATGTGTTGTAACACCTCGAAAAATCATGTCCAATGAAGTATTGACACATGTAATAAACCCTAATGAAGTCAAACGTTGAATTTAAGGGACTAATTTTTCGAAAAATCGAAAACTTTGATTATGAAAGAACTGGAAGTATTATCATACTAAAAATAAGCTTCTAAATAACCTTTTACGGTTTTATATTCACAAATGAGCACTTGTTAATCAAGTGTAGCCGTTTATGTAATTAATTGAAAGTTTGAGCAGAAAAGAGTTAAAAGCGTCAACATGTTAAATCTTACCTCTGAGTGACCTTTTAACAAACTGAGAGCCTCATGATATTTGATTATACTCTCGGGATTGCCAATTATTGGCCACCCAAGGCTTGTATGCCCAAAAGTGAAGTTACGCGCGACTTTGCAAGTATAGGGGACTAAAAGTGTCAATATGTTTAATTATACCTCTGAATGACCTTTTATCGAGCCCAAAGCATTATGATGTTTAACAATACTTTCAAGAATACCTAATATGAATTATATGAGGCTTCAATGCTATTAAATAACGAGTTACGCAAGTTTGCACATTAGAAGGACCTAAAGCGTCAAACTGCTAAAGTATACTAATTCGTATGTTATCGGACCTTCCGGAATATGACCATGAGATAAACATACCATAATTATCCCTAATATAGCTTAGATATAGGCTTAGAGGTGTTTGGTGCGCAAAAATAAGCTTGTAAGTCATGCAGGGACTAAAAGTGTCAAAAAGCGCACAAGTTTGTGTTTACGCGCATATCTCACATTCTGAATATCCCCGGACACCCAAAAATTTATGTAAACACTAAAATATGTTATTTTAGTGTTTGGCTTGATAAAATTCCATTCGTCGCGTCAATTGATTCGTTGTTCGCGTCCGTCCGTGTTTCGTCGTAATTAACCGAACAACGTGACCGTACGACCAAATGAACCGACATCCGGCATATTTTTGAGCATGTTTCATGTTCCCCATGCTTAGGCATCATTGTAGAGCCTTAAAAATGATTTAACGGGCCTTGGATGTGTCGGAAATGGCATTTGGAGGTGCAGGGGCTAAAACTGTCAACATTTGAAAGATTCATTATGCTGGCAAAAGGCTTGCGCCCCTCAAGCCTAAAAGCCTTACGGTGCGCAAGCATGGCCCAGATGCAGAAACTCGTTTTTTTTGTCTGTTCAGCCCATGTAAACGACAACTATAGCCCTTTAACACTTCCAAAGGCCGCCTAAACTGATTTTTAGACCTTAGGGACACTTGTTACTGATTCATGATCATGTATAGCATGATTTGTCATGATCTTAAGGGATCAAAATCACTATAAAAGGCCTTCATGGTTGCAACCATTTGATCACTCACTTCATCTGCTTTCTTGGAGCTTCCTGGAGCATAAGAGCAGATCCAAGCCATCCCTAATAGTGCATTAGGCTTTGGTAAGTATGCTTAACCTTTCTTAGTTGAGTTTTTACTTAGTTTTAGCTTAAAAGTCAAACCGCCGTAATTAACGGTTGACTTAACGATTAATCATTAATGGTCCAGTGATTAGTCGAATTGAAGGTAGTTATAAGTTGGTAATTATGTGGGCATTAAACCCTTAAAAGGGCACCCACTGATTCCCACTCTAACTAGATCAAATGTCGGGTCAAAGTTGTTTAGAAAAAGTCAACAGAAGCTTAATTTGCAAATTAACATGTAATTAGCAATGTAGAAGGCATGTAACTTATTTTATCACTCATATAACTTGGTAATAAGTATAAGAACTGATCTAAGCTTGTTTGATCCGACAATTTTCTGTTTAGACCCGGTTCGGAACCGAAAGTCGCAAAACTTTGACCTTTGCTTTGACTTCAGTTCTGACCCGACTTAGAAGGGTTTGGAAATGCCTTAGGGTTTCCCTTAGAACTAGGTTACATGATAGTATAACCCTCGGTGGTTGGATCGTTGATCGTCCGACTCGTTTACACGTTTCCGTTAAATGCTTAATGTTGACCATAATGCCCTTTTTACCATAAAACGAGAATTTTGGAAATATGAAAGGACAATAATCTTTACTACTGATTTATAAACATGTCCTAAAATTTCACATCAGTTGGAGGTCTAGATTAGGAGTTATGCTCATTAGCGTAATTATAACGCCTTTTAGTAATTAAACGGCGCAATTAGCATAAAGCCTATCTAAACCCAATTTTTGACACCAAACCTTTTACCCACTGATGTAAAATAATATTTTTAGATTTTTAAAGATTTTTAATTATTTTTAACCTGCTCATAACCTAAGGTTATGGCATTAATTCGGTAAATACCGAATATACCCTTTTCGGTCATAAAATGAGTTCTACATAGTATTTTGACACCAATCCAATTGCTACTGATTTTATATAATAAATAAAGTATTTTGAACTTTATAACCTGATCAGAAAACCCAGATTTCCTGTATAACCCGGAAATCGCTTAAAATGACTTTTACGCGTATTAAACGCATAGTTTGAGTTTAAAACCATTTTGTCACATAAGACTTATTACCAATTGATATACCCTATTAAAATAAGTCATTTTACTGATGTATTCAGACCTGGACCTCAGAAGTTCATTAAATCTATTTTATAACCTTTAAAATGACCAAAATACCCCTACGGGGCTTATTTTGAGTTTAAACTCGTTTTGGGCATAATGGAAGATATCCTACTGATATCACAACATATTTAAGGCATATTAACTTAGGAAACCTGTATATGACTCTTATGATTACCCGTCATGCGTTATTCGCGTTCGGTTCGGTTTATGTAACTAATTTGCATAAATTAGCCGAAACGGGTCAAACGTTATCGTTTTTATCTCAAAATCCAGAATGTGTTTAGTTTACCCATATTATACAAGTCTCCAAACTTGTCGGGTCTAAATCACATCCTATTCCGGTCTTCGCTTAATCATGCGTTTTGAACCGTAAACCTTTCCTTAAAACTAACCGGTCTAAGTTACGACTTAAATAAGACCCGTTAGGAATTTAATAGGTTAATAAAACCTTCGTTCCAGATTGAGAGCCCCAGTAGAAGTACTTGTGCTTGCTGATTAGAATATACGGCTGAGTATAAATTGCATTGCTAGCTCAGGTAAATACTTTTAACTTATTTTCCCTTATACGGGCTTGGGATACGGTATTATAAAAATACCGCTTGGTCGGGTGTAGAAACCTTTTAATCGAAGATGATTAAATTGTATAATCCCGTTTTAATCTGTATTGATTGATAACAAATAACATTAGGGGTTATTGACCGTGTCCTGGATATCCTTGGCTCATTTAAAAAGTGAATGGCCATAACTTAAGCACAAGGTGTCGGCATAACACCTCCTGTTGCGTATGTAAAAGATATACTCACTCGTAAGGATGTCTTCTTGTGAGTTATATTTATGGTGTGTCGATTAATCTTGACCGGCTTATATTGTATAATCACCGGCCCTAAATGTTGGACAACCATGTAAATCGGATACAAGATCTTTATTAGTAAAATTGTCCCAAGTATAAAAGATTAATTTTGCCTCGTGCATTTTAATCAAGTTATAAAAGATATTTTGTGCCTCGTGCATTCAAATCAATTTTCAAACTCTTTTCCAAAATGAGTCAGTTAATTGTATTTACCAGTGTAAACTGACGTATTTTCCAAAAAGGTTAAGTGACAGGTACTGAACGTAATTGGCTGGGAGATCAGGGTGTTAATAAGGAATCTTGCAAGTTCTAGATGCCTGAAGTCTGTTGAACAGTTTTCTTTTATTTGATCCGTCTGTGGATCCTTTACTTTCCGTTGTAATACTCTGATATTACTTTATATTCAGATTGTAATATATTTATCTTTTACTTCCGCTGTGCATACATATATATATTGTGTTGTTGACTATGATGATATCAACTACGTCACGATACTCCCCACCGGACCCACCGGTAATACGTGGAAATTTCGGGGTGTGACATGTGCATAAGAAATTCGAAATTTATGTTGCATGATTGTGGTATGGATGATATTGAAGTGAAATAGTGTTTAGGAGTAAACCCTAGACAAGAATATATTGAAATGATGCCTAGCTCAAGTAAATTCAGATTTTTGTTGATGCTAAATTCATGTATGAGATGTTTGTAGGGTTTTGATTGCTAAAAATTAGTGTTATGATGTCAAGAACATGATTAAATTGAAAGCTGAATGCAAACAACTCCTGATCAGAAATTACAGCCAACTTGTACTGGCTGTAACCTGAACAAAACGTGACAAAAACATGTGTTTCTTGAGTCTAAAATGTAATTCCAGGAAATATCTTTAAAACCCCACTAGAATCGCATTTTTTCGACGAAAATTGAGCGTTTTATGAATTTTTCCGTATCAAAGGTTCAAGCTGCGTTTTCTGGCAGAATTTGCAGCCCATTACGTATGTCATAACTCATTTTAGGAATTGAGTTATGATCTCAAATTCTTAATGTAGAAAGTTTTAAGTGATTAAAAGAATCGCCAATTGGAATTTCGTCAATCGGATAAACGAGGAATTTTTAATGAATTTTTCCGTAAGCTGCAGTCAGAAGTGACGAATCTGATTACAGCTTAGTAAATGAATTTTTACGAATTTTTGGTAAAAATTTAGATCTTGAAATTTTAACACAAGATCTAACCCTCCGAGAGGTACGCCACATAAAAAAATCATAATTTTTGAAGACTTGTAAACAGGTTAAACAAGTCACCAAAAACAGCCCATTTTTCAGTAATATGAAATGTTTGAATGAAATCGCGGTCTACTTGGTTGTGTGTAAAATTTGATTTCATTAAGAGTTCGGATGAAATATGCCTAAGTGAGTTCAATGAACCAAATGTGCATTTGAATATGTTGATAAGTCAATTGACTTTTAAAAAGTCAAACCGACCAATGATTAGATCGAATGATAATTTTGATATGGTCGAATGATAAATTCGACATAAAACCCGTAGGATGGAATAGTCGTAAACGATTATGGCTAATCTAACCGTCTTACGAACTGTGACGATGATAGTTTGACTCTAGACAAGCTAGATGAAGACTTGGGAAAGAAGCGGGTCAAACGGATCGAGTACGCGGAAAAAGCACATAACCGGATGCAAGGTAAGTGAAACTTACACCTTTTAGTAAAATAAATGTTCATCCTATAAGTTTCGAATACAATAAGGATAATATTCAAGATATGGTTCCCGACACGAAATAATACGGGTCGGAACTAATATTAATGATAAAAACCATGTTTAATGGTAAAAGAGATAGAACGGTAATTAGCCATGAAAAGCTAATTATAAAAAAATGGGTTTTTGAACGAGTACTATAAGTAAGCCTAAAGAATAAAAAGAGTAAAACGGGTCAAATGGTAATGTGGATACCATTTGACAAATATCGACTAATAAGCACTTGTCGAGTTTTATGCTTACAGGATAAAGCGGCTTATGAATTAGCGTTGTTATGAATTAGCAAATTTTCGAGACAAGGTATTAAAACGGGTCAATGTATTGATCCGAGCCAGGTACGTGTAATTATGTTGTAGTTAAAAGTGCTAATTTGGTCAATAATTGGTGAGAGTCTTTTGTCGTAAAATAAGAGACTAGAATTGACCAAAAAGCCCTTAACGGGCGAACCGGGTAAACGACCGTTAGAGTTTGTTTAGAAAGTTGTTTATTGATTTTGAAACCTTTAGATACATATAAAAAGTATAGGCAAAAACGTTTGCGGGTCAAAATAGACTAAGAAGTAAATTGTGGTTAAATGCTTAGATAGATACAAATGAATCGGTGAATGTAAACGCCTACGTAAACTCTAGGATGGGAGTGAAAACGTTAAGGTTTGACAAGCCCGGGATGGGTAAAATGATAGGAATTAACTATTTTCTTTTAGAGCATGTAGTGAAATAATAATGCCAAACGGGTCGAATAATCACCTTAAGGATTTATGAGCCAACATTGGATAAATCAGATTTTTATGCAAACCAAGGTGATAAACAGGTCCGTAATTTAATTACGGACGCGTAGGAAAAAGAATCGCGTAAAACGGACTTGTAGATAAAAAAGTTAAGACAATCTCAAGTTTGATTTTTGTTGAAAATTATAGCTGGGCAGAAAATGCAGGTTTCAGTAATGAACCCGCTGGAAATTGGGTTCCCCCGCGACACGCGACGAAGGACTCAGCTTGGGGCGCGACACGCGACAATCGCCGCGACACCCGACACATTGAGATGGGTCTCCCGCAACACGCGGGAGACATCAAAGTTGGAAATAAATATTTTGTTTGATTATTCGTTGCTTAGAACTTGTTTAGACTAATATTTAAGTTATCAAAACTAACTTTTATGTTGGTTTTGATCATAGGTGGATAACAAGAGTACCCAGATGAAGATCAAGCGGCGAGAAAGAACCGAACACATGAAAAAGAAGCTTCCGCACGGTGTGTCGTCGTAACTTTCAAACGACGACTAAACTACATTATGTTGTATATTTTTTTAAATTGTAAAAGTTTTTAATAAAACCCGTATTTCCGATGTATACGTAAACTTAATTACATGATCCTTTTCGCAAACTATACGTTAAACCTTGATTCAATTTAAAGGGTGTTACACAATGTGATGAAGAAATGTATGAAAAGAAAATCTAATGAATGAGGTAAATGTCTTATGTAGATGGCGGATAATGTAAACGTGAATGATGATGTAACGGCGCAACAAGAAGCAATAAACGAAAGAATTGGGGAAGAAGTAGGAAGGGCAATAGAGGCTAGTATTCCTTGACTAGCTCAATAAGTTGAAGGTCAAGTGTTGGGGATAGTTAACACTTTAGTGACGTACAAGGTTGAAGAATCGAAGGAAATGATCAACGAACTACAAAAGAAGAAAAGCACTCGGAGGTGCACTTATAAGGAATTTATGGCATGTAACCCCTTGCCATATAAAGGGGAAATTGACCCAATAGCCTGTCAAAGATGGATTTCAAGTACCGAGGCGGTGTTTGTAACAAGTAGATGCGAAGTGGAGGATCAAGTAATGTTTGCTACGGGTCTTCTCCAACTTCAAGCAAAGGATTGGTGGGATGCGTATTCTAAGTAACTAGGGGATGATAAAGTATAAACGTTAACGTGGCAGGAGTTCAAGGAACCATTTCTGAAATATCAATGCCCACAATCAGCAATTGATCGGATTCAAGAAGACTTCTTACGTCTTCGACAAAAGGATGAGACGATAGATGAGATAATGAATACGTTCCTTGACAAGCTGAAGTTTTATGGGGAGATAGTGGGGACTGAGAGGAAGAAGATTTTACGTTACCATGATATGTTAAAGGCTGAATATCGTGAGTTCATAAATCCATCCAAGTGTGAGACGCTAGATGAATTAATTAATTGGGCAAGAGATAGAGAGATTGAACTAAGGAGGCAGGTCGAACGGGGAGAGAAAAGGGTGGCGGAGAAGTCTTTGAACCCGAGCCCATCAAAGAAATCAAGATTTCAAGATCAAACTAAGATAAAAGTATTAAGTTTTGGTTAACCGATATAACCGAAACCAAACTTGTAGTGTTAAGTTTATATAATTGATTTATATTTTACATAATCATATAGAGGGTTTTCACTACGATAAAAGTATGTTAGTAACAAAATGATCTTGATGTAGATGCCCTTTATTTTGATAAAGAAGTAAAGTGGTATGACCATAATTTTTTTGTTTGAGAATTACCTTATTTAAAAGAACCCCAAATCGTTATTTTAACCAAAAGGTTAAGTCTTTGTTATCTTATAAAAAAGGCTAAGCTAAGTTCAAATCGTGCACAACTCTATTTATTTCAAACCTTGCTTGGTTACTTAACCGAAATTAACCAAAACCAAACCATAACCGATTACCGTAACCGAAGTTTGGTTATGGTTATGGTTACCAAACTCTATAACCGAAACTAGCGGTTATGATTATGGTTAATGGTAAAAACCAAACCAAACCAAACTGACCCTTGCACTTCCCTATTAGCTTCAGTCAAGTCATCAAGCATGATAAAATCCAAGCCACCCATCTCTACAAAACACACACATAGAAAAACACATTAGAAACAAGAAGCTTGATAATAAGAAAATTACACTACAAAAAAAGGGACATACCCTTCCCATCAACAACAAAAGAAGGCATAGATGACGGATCAGTCCACCTAGCACTAATCCTTAACAAGACGAGGAACTCTTCAGAATAAGCCCTAAGCTTGGAACTGGTCAATCCTATGCTCAAACAAAACATAGCAACATCGGAATGAGATAGCTATGAAAAATGTGTTGCAATATCGTTCCTTGCACTAGTAGCCATGACAATCGAGAAGCGAGAAAGACTTGCTAATTTATAAGAAGCAAAAGATAACGCCGGAAAAATAAAAACCAAGGAATAACCAAGGGTTTTTTGTAGTGAAAATTGAAGGAAGATGAAGAAAATGAGACATTTATGTGGTTAATAAAGGATCTTTAATTCGATTTTTGACAACTGGAATTATACTCTTTCTTGCTACAAACATTCCATCAGTCATGTCGAAGCCGCCCAATGCAAGTTGCATGTGCAAATAAGGACAATGAAGGTACAAAGGGTACAATAATAAAAGACAAAGAACTTTTTACACAACACTTTCCACACCTGTACAGCTTTGAGCTAGTGTAATGTACGGAAATTTAAAAACTCTAAAGTAATAAATTTTCAATTTTTTATGTCAGACCCTATACAGCTTTATAGTCGATTAAATGATTAGTGACAAATTAATGAGCATTTCATCTAACGAATGTTCGTTATTAGTTTTCACATGTTAAAAAACAGTAATTAATGGAAATAATGTTGGGATTGAACCCTATCAAAGGAACAGATAATTAAAGCCAAAACTAGATCAGAGCAGTGGATCCAGAATAAGCGATGTTACATACAAGTCTCTCCCCTTGAAAGTGATTTCAACATCTGTTGACCTCCTATCTACTGATCGTGCAAACTGCTGACCCACAAACTGCTGATCAAGTAAAGACCTGATGAAAGACTAAAGCTCTGCTGTTCAATCTACTGCCTTGAGTCAAGCACTGCTGATCCGGACAAGTACTGCTGGGTTCACAGCAGTGGAAGGTTGCAGCAGTTATTTAGATGTCTTTTATGTAATGAAACGTAATAGCAGTAGTTAGCATAGCAGTGTTTGTATTGATCAGAGGTTAGAGTTTGTTAGGAGGTTAGATGTCACTTTCATGGTGACGTCAGCTTAGATGCTCAGTGGTTTGCTAGTGCCTATAAATAGAACAGTGCTATGTACTGTTCTATTAGCTCTTGCAAAAATCTTCTTCCTGCACGAACAAACACTGAGCTCTGGCTGAGGGGGAGTTTGTATTCAGCATTGCATTGTAATCGTAATTGAAATAAATTCAATCTTTCAGTTCTTTGAGAAAAATGTTTGATCAAAGCAAATCTCTCGTTTGATTGTGTGTAAAGTTTGTTTCCATCTTAATTCCGCTGCACAACTCATCCACCTTCATCTAATTCAAACGTAAAAACACAATCAAAACCAAACTCAGATCCAACAATTGGTATCAGAGCTTGGACAGTCAAATTTAATTTAACAATCATTTTGACGTAAATAGTTCAGCTCATAAAAGTTGATACTGATAGTTTGTTCGTTTGTGTTGAAAAACAGAGTAAGGTTTAATCACCATCAAAGTTGATTAATCAGTGTCTGTAAAACAACCAGGATGACGTCACAATCACAAGATGATAAAAATAACATTGGCTCGCTTTTTAAACCACCCATGCTTAAACGTAATGAATACAACATCTGGGAGAGAAGGATGGGTCACATCCTTGCTCAACAAAACACTGGATGTTGGAGGTCTGTTGTTTTTGGTCCCCATGTTCCTATGATGCCAAGTGCTGAGGATGCAAAGAAGTTCGTTCCTAAACCAACTGAAAATTATACTGAAACTGATTTACAAAAGTTCGAACTCGATGCCAAAGCATTTAGCATCATAGCATCTGCATTACCAAATGAAATCTATGCTGGACTGTTACACTGTAACAGTGCCAAAGAGCTATGGGATGCACTGAAGGAACAATTTGGGGGAACATAAGAAGTCATTGAAAACAATAGGGAAATTCTGAATCAGCAGTATGAAACATTTTGTCACATCAAGGGTGAATCACTGACTCAGCAGTTTGAGCGATTCAGTTGTCTCATTAGTGAACTAAGGCTTGTTAAAGTAACATTTTCAAATTCAACTCAAAATAGCAGGTTCCTTAGGTCACTACCAGAAAAATGGGATACCATAGCTTTTGTCACTAGAAACTCTGCTGAGTTCAAAGATCTGACCCTGACCCAACTTCATGGTAGATTCCTGACCTATGAAAGGGAGTTGAACCAGAAAAAGAAGTTGCAAGAGTCTGGCAAAGTTGCTGATGATTATTCATTCGGTAGCACAGCTCTTTTTGGTCAGGAAGAATCTGGTAGCAGTGGTAAGGATCAGGGTTATAATCACTTTATTGATATAACTGCTGGTGGAAATTTTAACAACCCTGATCCTCACTCTGCAAATTATGCTTTTGCTGCAAATTGTGAAAACCAGATGTCAAATAATTTGTGTTTTGAACTCAATGATTTGCAACACTTTGATCCCACTGACTTAGAAGAGATGGACATTTTGCATCAATTGGCTTTGCTTAGTGTAAGAATAAGCAAATTCTACAAAAGAACAGGGAGAAAATTCCCAGGGTTACATGGGAACTTAAGGGTGGGGTTGGATAAATCAAAAATCAAGTGTTACAAGTGCAATAGGCTAGGTTATTTTGCTAGGGAATGCATGAGTCAAACTACTGGTCCTATAATCACTCATCCCAGCTCAAACCCTAGACCACAAAATCAAAGCACTGTTCACTATACCCAATATACCCCTGCAGCCCATGTTAACACTGCTCACTATGCTACAACCCCTGTGCCTGTGCATTATGTCCAAACCATTGTTCCACAAATTCAGTATGTTCAAACCCCTGTCCCTCAGGCACAAGTGCAACCTGTTGCACCTCAAACCGCTGCTCCAGCAGTGGTACAACCAGATCAGCAAAGCTTCTTCACTCAAGGTTTTGTTGACTGGAGCAGCATGCCTGATGAGCTTAGTGATGAAAATTTTGCACTCTATGCTTTTAATGAACCTTCTAATGATGAATTTTGTTTGATGGCATTAGAGTCAGTACCAGAGGGAGTAGAGACTGAAGGTGAACAGCTAAGTGCTGAAACAGTGGATGAGGTGAATGAAGCAGTGGTTACTGCTGTTGCTGGTGAACTACTGCTGGGAGAAAATTCAGAAACCCTGATTGAACCACTGACAGACCCCTGGTCCAAAGAGGACAAAGAAGAAGAGGAAGAGAAGAGAGCAGGTGAGAAAGAAGTAAGAGCTGATGATGAAGAAAATCATCAATGTGATTGTGCCATGATGGCTGCTGCCAAGGTATCACCTCAAGTTCTTGAAAAACTGTGTTCAGACAATTGCATTATTGCTTTTGCTAACATCAAAGAGGTAAATGAAAACCTTAGGGATAAAATCTTAACTGATGAAGTCAAATTTGAAAGGTCTTTAAAAGAACTTAAAAACAAATTAACTGAAAAAGAGAAAGAGATCAGCAGTCTTAAAGAAGAGCAAAACATAACCAAAACTCAACTCCAAACTATGGTAGAAAAATACCAAGTTTGCAAAAAGGAGTTGGAGTCCACCCAGATCACCTGTGAAAAATGGGTGGAATCTTGCAAAGGGTATGAAGTTATGCTTGAAAAACATATTAAAAGCAATGTGAAATTTGGTGTTGGTTATAGAAAACATGATGATGAAAACACTGCTTTTGAAAAATCTGTTCAAACCACTGATGTAACAACTGAGTTCATTCCCACAAACAAGAAGGACCAAGAAGTGAAAATCACTGATAAACTTGGTAACAAAATCACACTTGACAGAACAATGGGATCCTCTACTTTTGAGGAGATTGAGAAATACCAGTTTAAACCCACATGGTCTGATGAGTGTGACATTCTTGAAAATTTCAAGCCCATGGATTTCACAACCACTGACGGTGTTAAAGCTCCAAAAGCAAAAGTCATTCCTCTTAAGGACATCCCAACAGAGGTTAAAAACTCTGTTGCAAAGGAGTCTGAGAAGAGAAAGAAGAGAGAAAAGATCAATAACTTGTTTTGTGAATTTTGTGAGAAAAGAAATCATCTAACAAAAGACTGTTTTCATTTAAAAGCATATGATCTAAACAAAACAAGTGTCATTGTTCCTGCTGAAAGCTGCATCGTCTGTGGTAAAACAAAACACAAAACTCAAGCATGTGTGTATCTCAAAAACATTGATGTGAAAAAGAATGAGTACACTGCTAAAACATCCTTGAGTCCATCAACATCATCTGTCAAATTCACCAAGAACTAACCACTGTTTGTGCCAGTTCAAACAGCTGTCACAAAACAGCTGAACCAAACATCTATCAAAAGAGATGTTCAGGTTACTGATGCACCACCTGCAAATCAATACAGAAGAGGTAAGGAACAACCATCTTACCAAAGGATTCCATACGTTTATGAGACCTACAAAAGGCCCTCTAAACCTAAAGTGAATAGGTATCCTTTTGGTTATCAACAGGTGATTGGTCAAGACCCCCAACAGTGGTTAGAAAGAAACAATCCTAAAACTGTCCAAACCCCTGACCTAACCACTGTCCATCAATCTGCATCCATCCCAGACACTGTTGAGACCCCATCCAAAGCCTTATTGGCTTTGGAAACCCTAATGAACTAATCCTTTTACTTCATGTGCAGGGAGCTTCTGCATGCTTAGATAGCCTTTGGTATGTTGATAGTGGAGGCTCCAGGCACATGACTGGATGTAAAGCCCTACTCAAAGATTTCAAAATTCATGGAGGGGTGATATATCCTTTGGGAATAATAGTAAAGGGAAAGTTCTGGGGTCTGGTACAGTACAGTCTGGCAATGTAAAATTTGAAAATGTCAATCTGATAGACAGTCTGAAATTCAACCTCCTGAGTGTTTCACAAATGAGTGACAAGGGGTATGGGTCATTCTTCACAAAGGAGTGTTGTAGGATTGTTGGACCAGAAATGGTCAAAAAGATTGAAGCAATAATAAAAACTGGAAAAACAAAACTTGTTGCTCAAAGAAGTGGCAATGTTTATGTTGTTGATATGTCAAAAGAGTGTCCCAGAGCTGATGCCTGTCTGTTCTCAGCTGCCTCTAACAAAGAGACATAACTTTGGCACAGGAGACTGGGGCACACAAATCTTAAGACAATCACTGAAAT
>JARYGA010021244.1:0-44792 GCA_030545235.1 Helianthus tuberosus
AGATGTGTGCAAATCACTTATGGAAAAATTATGAATGCCATGTTGTTGAGTGTCAATCTAGTTGACTCTATCTCACACATAATAGTGTTTGTAGATGAGAAACATTCATCTTGTTGGTGATGAATGTGTTCATCAAGTGACTTGGATTAAGGCTTATGGTTAAGTACTTATGAGTCAATGGTAGATCGTTGGAGATCAAAGGTAAACAAGTTATGTTCCTTAAATGAATGAAGAAATTTAGCTATGTGCTATATACAATAATTTGTGAGACTTTCCTAAATATTGATGTTTTAGGATTATGAATAAGTCTCATTATTTTGTCTTAACAAGGGATGAATGTTGCAAAATGATATTATGATATCCTTAGGGCTGTGAAGAATCAGAATGATGCATCTTCTGTTCACATGCTAAAGTATTATAGTCTAAAGCATGCTAGACGAGTACTTGGTTAATTATGGGTCTTGACGGAGACTAATTAACTCTAAACATTCAAATGTGTATGAACACAAAAAGAATTTGTGTATAGACAAAGTTGAGAGAGGATTTTTCATTCATTATAAGGAAAAGACATGTAACTTTTAAGAGTTTGTTCGAAAAGCTAATGAGGAGAACTCATTGTCTAAGCTTATTCTAGATGTTAAATTAGAATTATTCTAAGTTGGTGACAAACTTATGACAATGGCAAGTGTTTCTTTGGTTAGCTCAGAAGCTTATGTAAGCTAATGCAGTATGAGTTGAATTCACTGATACAATGAGGTTGATCTTGTTCAATCATATGTGTATAAATGTCGTCATAAGTGAAGTTACGGAAATGTTAATCAAATGGCAAGAAATGTGGGGGATGATCCATTTAGTAACAACCCTATAAGGGTATGTAGAAATGGTTTTCATTACCCCATCTGGATGATATCCTATAACACTTAAATATGGGGGTGTCTTGCATTTGTATCATAAAAGTTTGGCAATAAGGATTTTGTAATCCAATCTAACATTGCAAACAGACGACTATGTGGAGGACACAAAGGTCGCAGTGCATAATGGAGATGTGTTTGCCTTAAATGATAAGCGTATCTTACAAAGACATATATTATAACCAGATTCAGATGGCCACTGAGGTTATAGTCTTAGAAGTTGACAATAGGCAAAATTAACTTATGAGTTAATAACACATCATGACAACTGATCTCAAATACCCAAATGTATTTGCTAATGTTATGGATCCAACAACCTGAGGGTTTATTAGAGATCAAGTTGTGGAATGGGACTGAAGCCCTTGAAAAATGAAGTTCATATGATGGAAACCTAACTCAGTAGACTGGAGATCCCAAGAATTGAGTTCAATAGGAAAACCTAATTGTATGAATAAGCGAGGTCACTGTGGGGGAATAACCCTACGCATTTAATAAGGTAGTTTATTATAAAGATTAATAAACTTCCTAGTCCATTCCTAAAAGTGACAAGTGTGAGGCTAAGCATAATATGTGGTAAATGATTTGGATAGATCATGATAACCACAATGCTTTTAATGATCTAAGGAGAATCACCTATGTTAGAGAGAAGTGGGGTCGCTTCGAATGGAATTGAGGGCACAATTCCTAGAGCTCTCGCAGAACCAGGAAAGTGTTCCACGACCATTATTGGACACGACTATGAGGAGATGACCCGGCTAGGGAGAGTCTTGTGTGAAGTGTATTGTCGTCTACACAAATGGCAGACGAGTTCAAAGACATCGAGATCTACTCAGAGCTAGTGGGCTAAGTGCATTTCATGAGCGAAGGTTCAAAGGGTAACACCTACCTATCGTATGCAAAACTCAACTGTCGAGGTTACATTGGAAATTTTAAGTGTTTTGAATGATCTCCATTCATGTGGGGGAATGTTGGAAATTTGGTGAATGGATATTAAATATATTTATAATTTAATGAAATTATAAATATTAATTAGAATATTCATGTGGTAATTAAAAGAGTAACTCTTAAGTATTTAATTAGTTTTATTAGAGTTTTTAAGTCTCTAATTAAATGTCTAATTAAGTGAATAATTAAGTGAATCCTTTCACCAGTCTTGTTCAAATAGTAGGCTATGTGCCTTTCTTTTTGTTACAACAAGAATAGGGTATTGCTTGATACATGAAGAATACTAGAAGTTGGAAAAACACTTGAAGACCAACTAGAGAGATGAGTATTCTCTACTTGTTTTCCACCACATGAGTTCAAACACTACAATTACCGGATGTAACCTTGGGCCGGTGAGCCATCTCCGGCAGTACAGACTGCTTCGGCTGTTGTACCCTGGGAGACAGACGCGTCATCTTTAGTAGAGGCGCGAAATCTGTTTTAAGGGAAGCGTGTTGAACACGTGCCTCAACCAAAATCGTCAACGTTTTAGTGTGCTCTTTGTTGCAGTCAAGGGGTAATTTTCAAGACTCAAGATGATGAATAATCGAGTCTAGGATGCTATCAAGTGCGCGTGAAGGACCCACCAGAGATGCGGCTTGAATCAAGATTGGTATATATAATTATATTTATATTCCTTTTATTTAGTTATTGCAACCGGTATTGTACTATGATATTTCCTACGAATAACGAGAGTCTCGTTATGATATATTTTGTAATTATATTTTACAAAAGGTGAACCTAATTCCTACAGTCTTTTTATTTAGTATATAAAATTACATTTATTCAACCCGTGTAATACACGGGGTTCTAACCTAGTACCTTAATAAATTAATACGGTCCCACAGTGGCCATCCTTGAACCACGTTAGCCAACCACAACAACGGTGGAAGCTTCTTTTTGGTTTCCTTTGTTTGTGACTTACTTCGTTTTGGTTTCCTTTGTTAGTGACACTTCGTTTAAATATTAACAACTTATCTTTTAATATTTTTTCTATCGAATAATAATAATAATTTAAAATTTGCTATATCGATAACTTCTTAATATTGTATACACAGAATACATATCATATTAAAGTTTTGTCTAAGATACAACTAAAATATATTTTATACAATATTCATTAATATCAATATGGCCATCCATATACATAGTTATAACGTAGACATCAACTTATACGGTTTAAGGGCATTTGCATAATTTTACCGATCGTAATAACAAACAATAAAAGTAATATTACACTCCAAAGTTTAAAGGCATTTTGATTATTTCCAGCAATATAATAGTTTGTGAGGAGTGTGAAATATTATAAAGATGACTAATTGGCAATTATTAAAGTATACCTTAATATATCGAGGTGATAAATTTGTTACACCAGGTTACTTAGGTGGTGTTTGTTTTTTGGCCAGAAGTGCTTCTAGCCACTTATGTCTGCGTCGCGCAGACGTTTGATGTCTGCAGCTTGTTTGTTTTCTGGAAGCACTTCTCACCAAAAAGGTCTTCCCCACCTCTTCCCCAAGCAGACATGTCCCAACCTCTTCCAACTTCTTCTCTCTGCCAAAACACAGACCTGCATCACCCCTGCTCCGCCACCACCTCCACCCCCGACACCACCTCATCTGCCACCACCTCCACCCCCGACACCACCTCATCCGCCGCCCACCCCTGCTCCGCCACCACACCAAGCCGAAACAAACCCAGGTCAAACCCGAAACTGAAACGAGAGCAAACCTGTCGCACCGAGCCGAGACTCCTGAAACCCAAACCAAATTTGAAACATCACTGCTGTAACCGTGAAACCCGTCAGAACGAAACACCGCCGCCGCGGCTCCACCGCCGCCGTCGATCTCCTTTCTCGTTCTCTCTCTCCGATTTCTCCTCTCTCTCTCCTTATTTCTGTGCTTGTCATTCACCGGAGAAGTGGAAGAATGAGGGTGTGGGGGTGCAGTTGTCGTCGTTCAATCAAAACAGAGGTGGAGGGGGGTGCTTCTTGCCCGACGGAGCAAACCGCCGGCAGCCACCGGCTCCGCCGGTAACTCCGGTCGTCGTACAGAGACATAAAGAGGAGACAGGGGTTTGTTTGTTTGCGGGTAAGAAGTTTATGAAGATGATAAGGTGTAGTATGTGTGTTGGTGTCTTGAAGGAGATGGAGTTTTTGTGGGTGATTAGGTGAAAACCTTGGATTTGCGGAGAATGGTCTTTGGGAGGGAAAAGGGGAACCCGTATGGGGGTAGAGGGAGGCAGGAAGAGAGAGATGAGAGAGAGAGGTTATGTGTGGTGTGTGTGTGTTTAATGCAAGAAGAGGTTTTTATATATAAAAAACAAACCCTCTTCTTCTTGCAGACTGCAGACATTTGGTCCACCTCTTCTCCTGCAGATGTGGTCTGCAGACTGCAGACATTTTCCCGCAGAAAAAACAAACAGCACCTTACTATCAAATGAAAGGGGTAGTTGGACTCATACAATCTTCTACTATTATAAAGCAAAAGTTTCTCATGCCACGTGTCATCACATGAAGCCCCTCTCATTAAATCATATTTTGTTTTTTTTATAAAAAGTAAAGTCACTATGAATACAAAGGTGGTGGCTGACAAAGTATCTCCTTCTCTCTTCCTTCCTGCAGGTATGTTGAACACAGACTCAGACAAGAACCAACAAACAAAAAGTTAAACATGAAAGAGGTAATCAGATTTCAAAATTCAAATGGATTTTCAAACACCCGCCTCTAAATTCCCCCTTCATTCAAATGACAAAAACCTTAATCAGATTTCAAAATACAGATCTCTTTCATGGTTTCTTTCTCGCTCTCGAATGGCTTCTGGTTGTCAGTGTTGTTGGTGTCTAGGGTTAGCAAATCGACTTTCCGGCAAAGTTGGCTAGGGTTCAGGCCGAATTCCGCTCACACAGGTAAGTCCGGTGCCAAAGATTTCATGTTTGAAAACCCTGTCCTTTTTTAGTATGAAAACCCTAACTCGCATCTTTGAACAATCGATGCCATCCATCTTCTTGAAACCTGAATCAGTTACCCTAGGTTTAGATCATTCATTTTGTTGATTTTTCTTGAAACCCTTCTTCCAGATTATCCATTATGGGCCAGATCTGTTTCTTTTTGCTGCTATTGATAACCCTAAACCTCATTTTCCCCCGAATTACAGCTTCATCATTTGATCATCGGTAAGTGTCGGAGATAATGCACTTTTATTCGCCAATATTGTTGGTCCCTTGAACAATCCCAGGTTAGTAATATGTGTGTTTCTCATTTCTTTCACTTTAATATGTGAAAATGCCATGTGAGAAATCATTTATTTACTGTTAGAATTTTCTGTTTTTTGAAGATGATTTCGTTATTTTATAGTTTGATAGATTGAATGATAGGATGATATATAGTCGGAGTATCGATTTCTGTCAGATTTGCTTTGTTATACACTTAGGATGTTTATGTATGGACAACTGATTAGGTGTTTTTGGTTGTGGATTTTGGAAATGATCGAGGGATATCAAGTTGTTAGATGAAATCAATGGTTGTTTTAAGACGGGCAACAAAATAAGAAGGGTGAGAGAAGTGTCGCTTAGACTTCTTCAAAGAAAGTGGTCATTGTTGGTTGTAACAGGTCAGGTACACATAATAGTTTTCTTATTAGAACAAAACAATTGATGTTTCTTAATACATATTTGCTATTAAATTTTATCATGATGTGTTATAATAACTGAGTGTCTAATTTTTTTTTACCTAATGTTGTAATAATAAGTTTTTAGTGGTTATAATCATTTTTCATATAAAACTAACTATTTAAAAGAGCGTAATTACTTATTTATCCCACATTGTATTCCAAATGAATTTGTATGTTGTATGCAATAAAATTACACTTTTGGTAACCTTCGAGTTTTGAACTCTTCAACCAGTATATAACATTACAGCTAAAACATAACTCAGCCAAGCAAAAGTGTTGGATTTGCCACCAATACGTGGAAGGGTTAAAATTTTATATCTTTTAATAAAATTAATTATGGTTTGTAGCTTCAGGTCTCGGTTCCAACATGAATTACATTTGTGGGAGAAATTGGGTGCTTGGAGGTGGAGGCCATGTTGATCAAGGTAATAATTATTTCACAAGTTTGTTTTTAAATCGGCCATCTTTTCTTTCATCATTTTTAATTGATTTGCGTTTGAATCTTAGTGATATAGGGTTGAAGATTCGGGTGTTTGATGTTGTTTTTTGTTACCCTGGTGGTGTCGATTGTAGGTTGGAACGGCAGATGATCCTTTATCAAGATCGCCCACCATAGGTATGTTTCCGAGCAATTAATGGTTATATGTTATCTCTTATACATTACACGTGCATTTCAAGTAGCATATTTCATTTTGTAACTTTTTTTTGTTTTATACCTCATTAGAAAAACAAATGTCACGTAAGCAAGAAACTGATCATCATCATATGACATGGTGACCAAAGTACCAAAGTAGCACATTTTTGAAGAAAAAAAGCCTTTATATATGCTAATATGATGTTTACGCTTTGTTACAGATCTCATATGGTTCATTCTTACACTAAAGAAAAAGATGTACAAGTTTCAGTTGAGTCAGTATGCATGGACACACATGATTTTGATGGTGGTGTTTTCACAATCTTTCTTCATTGCTGCCAATATCTTTGGGGATATTCTTTAATTCTTATTCATAAATTTATCCTAATTTACTTTGATAGTTATTGATAATTACAAAAATGTCACCTTGTCTTTTTGAGTTTTCCTTCAATTTGTATGTTTAGTATGTTAAGATTATTTGTACAAGAACTTTCCCCTACAAAAGTAAGATACTTTAAGCGATTTCTATTTTTGTTAATTAACTTTGTTTCTTGCCATCAAAATAAGAACCAGTCAACTTTCGATTTTTTTTTTTTTTTTGATATAAGGTACGGAATCCAATTCATTTACAAGATTAGCTTAATTTGAAACTATTTAGTGTGCTGCCAATTTGATAGATAAATGTAAAGTTTGTTAACCTATTATGGATTTTTTTTTTTTTGCTTAAGTAGACTACCTTTTTTTGTACAGTTTGTCGGTTTGACCTTCTTAAGAAAATCAGTTATCGCTTCTTTATGTTGCAAATATCAGCTGGGCTTCTCTGACGTGGTGGTGAGTAACGCCTTGAGGTGTTTACCTACATCGGTTAGCCTAATGAGGGTGAATACAAAGGCTATGAAGGATTTGGAGATTAAAGGATACCTTATACCAAAACGATGGTGTCTTGGCTCATTTCAGATCAGTCCATCTTGATGATAATCACCATGAATCACCTATGCAGTTCAAGTGTTCAATCCTTGGAAGTGGTAATGTACATCGTGTTGGTTATGTTGTATTGTTATATTATTAAACCTTATGTAAATTTTGACTCTTTTGTGATACACATGATATGGATGTGAGAAGTGGTTGCAACATGTTCATGCTAACACAAGAAGAGCAACACTTTCTAAAGCATCAACAAGTGGGGCGGTAAGTTATTTCGTGTTCATACTTTATTTGACGATATTTTTTTCTCAATTCCGCATTTTGTTTTCTTAAGTCGATATCTAACTTTTGTTTTAATCACCAGTCTATTAATTTCCATCACAAATTCATTGTTTTTCATGGATATGCGTATTCCTGAACATTTAGTTAATGCATCTAATTATCTGATTCATTCTTGTTGTTGGATGGGTCTCATCCTATTAATTTTTACACACATATTGGTAGCAAATAAATATGACTTCTATTCATCTTTGGAATAGATTGATTTGTTGTGGTTTGTCATGGTCTCTTTTGATTTCTCCTTGATAAAGAAATTCGGGTAAACATACAAGTCTATATTGACATAATTTTATCAACAATGAAGATGTAGGTTCTTGGTCTTATGAAGATTAGATATATGGACAAACAACTCTTGGCATTCTGTAGTTTTAGGTATTTTTGGTCTTTTTCTTGGTGTTGAGAGCTTAATACACTCTTGGAAGTCCCGAGAGAGTGGGAGTTGCAAGAATATTGGAAACAACAAAAAGTAAGCTTAGGTGAATTCGATGAGATGGGTATATTTGTAGAGGTTGAATAATGATAACGAAACAACCGTGGTGATGTTAATGTTATCCTCCATTTTTTATTTAAAAAAAACATCATAATTAATTGAGCTTTAATGTTTGTAACTGTTCTCATGGCTTTACATCATATTTGAGCCTTTGGAAAAAATAATGTTAATTCAATTGCCAAAAAACTTCAATAAATTGATATGGAGAGACATTGATTATTATGTTGGAAATGGTACGGAGGAAAGTGAGACTAGAAATCCTCTGGGCATTTAGATTTGAATACTTTGAACATGTTTTACTATATCATCTTGCACCTAATTCGCCATTTGAGAGATTTGGTGAACATACTGAAGGCACCTTAGGTAGTAAATATGGTTTTCTAACATTTATTAATCTTTTTGGTATTTCTAATTGCCTTCTTCTATATGGGTTAATTTTATCAAGAGCTACGAACACTTTCAGTTGAGGTAGTACTCATGTTAATTGGTTATGTTATTTACTTTTGATCATTTCACCTTTTTTTCTTTAATAGTAAAACATGTAGCCCATTTGGCCCGTTTCGATAAAGTACAATTATAATTTGATCATTTTTCATTATTACATTTAATATGTAATTATTTATTATAAGGAGTTACATATTTTTTATTGCATCATTTTTTAGATGAGCTTTTTGGTTTTTGAAGGCAACAATTGTATCGTGTTCTAAAAGAGTTATATGTATTGTTTGATAACTTTTTTCTCTTGATCTTCTTTAGCCAATCAAATGAGTAAGGATGAAGAACAAGATAAGTGTTAACTTTTTCTTATATCGTGTATATATAATGTTCTAAAAGAGTTATATGTATTGTTTGATAACTTTTTTCTCTTGATCTTTTTTAGCCAATCAAACGAGTTAGGGTGAAGAGCAGGATAAGTGTTATAACTTTTTCTTGGAGTATGCAGCCAACGGGTCAGAAAGAATCGAAGCTGAACTTACTATCCGAAGCCATTAGAAACTTTGCGCATGAAACTGGAGAGGACAGTTGGTTGTGGGGTCTGGAGAGCTGGGGAAATTTCTAAGTTAAGATCTTGAAACACCATATTTAACGGCTTTCTTTTACAGATCTGGGCGTTGAGTTTGTATGGAACAAATGGAGTCCGATTAATGTTAATTTTGAAGAAGGGAATGTTTAATTAATATATCTTATTCGTCATGCATTATTCACTTGTATATATACGACTGGCAATTCAAAACAATTATAAAACAAAATAACGTTTGAAAATATGTCTTTTTATTTTATTTAACGACATAATTTGATTAATATAAAGTGATTTTTCTTACCCGGGAGGCTCCCGGGTTATAACCTAGTAAAGTTATAAAGCCAAAAAGCAAAAAAATCAATCATCCTTGATGTTTTATCAAAACATTATAGACCTATTTTAATACTAAACTTTAAGAAGTAGTGACCTAGGCAGTTACGTAGATTTTTCCATTATAGTCAACAAGAGCAAATGGACTACCACTCGCAAAGATTGCACGACCTTGTAATCAACAAAGTAGACATATTCGTTTTGTTAGATAAATAGTTCGAGAACGCAAATGCACTATAAAAATCGCAAATCAACTTGATTCCAGTAAAGCAAGATCGTGTACTAAAATACTCGACCCGTAAAGTTGGCAAGCTTTATCGAGCCTGTTTTTTTTTTTTTCAGGTTTTAGCCTTTTCATGCATTTTAATACATAATACAACCTAGCATAGTAGAGTCAAGCTCAAAAGTATGGAATTGATTAATAATGCCCTTTAATAACACTACCACCAAAAAGTTTTTATACAAGTTCATCAAGCCATTTCTTACACATTACTAATAGAAATATCCCATACAAATTCATCAAGCCATTTTCATTCATCTATTGCATTCAAGATTTCAAGTAATTAACAAAAGTAGCTCACATCAAATCAAATCAAATCACCAAAACCCTTAAAACCAAAGTTCAAAACTTTATGAGTTAACTTTCGTTTTGCTCCCTTTGGTTTGGTCATTTTAACGGTTTTGCTTCAATAGTTTAAAAATAGATATTTTCCTCCCTGATCTTTCGAGTTTGTCGCCAGGTTGCTCCCTGGCTCTAAATCAGTTAAGACGTTCAATTAAAAGTAGGGGTATTTCGGTAGTTTACTCCCTGGCTCTACCTCAATTAAAACGTTTAGTTAAAAGTCGCGGTAGTCGTGGTCGGCAGGTGGTAGTTGCAGGTGGTGGTGGATCGTGGTGGCCGGTAGAAAGAGTGGTTGGAAAGATGGGGAATCAGAAAAGAATTACTTATATACATGTAAATAAACAAGTTATAGGTTTATTTAGGTGAAAAGACTTACATGTCCTTGCTTTTATCGATAAAATTACCAAAATACCCTTCTAGTTAATGGATTTTTTGGATGGAGTTAGAGGTGGGGAGCAAAATGACAATAAGTTTGAAAAATCAGGGAGGAAAATGACTATTTTTAAACTATTGGGGCTAACCAAATTACAGGAAGCAAAATGAAAGTTATTTTAACTTAATTTTATCAGAGGGTAATAAAATATTATATTGGATAATAACTAAAACCTATCGCACGTATATTTTAACTTAATTTTATCCGAGGCTATAATAATTAATATAATAAATATATTTAATTATAAAAAAATATTTATAATTATGTAAGAGATATTTAAGTATGAGAGGCGTGAAAATAGAAAAATAGATAGCTTCAATGAATGACACGTATTAACCATATATTTCTTTTATTATATGGTGTAGATATAGATAATAGTTAACTTAAAAATATAATGAATTTGAACAAAATTTACCACTACAAGATGTAAATAAAAATATTTAAAGTAAACCGGCTAATATTTATGGCCCACGTTAAATTGAACACGATAAATTTTTTATAATACAATTTAACGAGTAGCCCACTTCAGAATCTTAAATATCTAATAGTTTCAATCCGTTGAATTCGGCTAAATATTGGTCCATATTTAATTGAACAAAATCTATCTCTTATACTAACGCAAAATAATGTTGACCATTTGACCATGATGTGGCAATGGTCTTTGGCCAGATAATTGGGGTTTGAGCGGCATAATGCTTTATATGGAAACTCACTCAATTCTCAATCAATCAGTTACAAATCTTCTCCAATACGCTATTGAAAGCAACCAGTTTTATGGAGAAATTGATTGAAAGCAAAAACTAGGGTTTATAAAATGAGAGGCAGAATTTATCAGGTTCTCTCAATCCATCTTCCACCGTGATTCTCACCAGGTACGTTAATGTGTAGGATTTGGGGGTTTCAAGTTCATCTGTTGTGATTAAAAAAATATGATGATTTTGATGATTCGATTTTGTTTCTGAGTTTGTTCATATGATTATTTTATGTTTTCTCTTAATTTGTACAATCTATAGGTGTTCTTGATTCATTTGCTTTGATGGACAATTTAGGGTTTTTTTTTATCTCATCAAGGTAACTAATGTTCAGGGTTTTTTAGTTTTGTTCTGAATTGTATAGGGTTTTTTTACGGAGCTCGATTTGTGATTCCATGTCGTTTGAACTTTTTGCAGAAAACAGAGGCGTTGAAGAAGCTTAAGCAGAGATGATTCTGGTTGTCTTTCCCTTCTCACACCAACCTAACCATGGATTACATCCAGATTTGAGGGATTCACGACCGATTCAACCAAATTTGGCGCTGATGGAGAAGAATCTCCCAAGATTGAAGCCATATGCAGTCCATCGCTAGAAGGGGGAGTGCTCGAATGAAGTTCATGGTATTCTAGATTTTCAAATTAGGGCTCATAGATTATGTTCTTGATCAACCAAGTTTTTTATCAGTTTCCCATGTTTGTTGCAGGTGTTATGTTTTGCTCAAATGAGTGATTTTCAAAGATTAGAATTTATGAGAATGGTATAGCAGCCTGTTTGTTCATAATGTTATGTAAGAAACTTTTATTTTATTTCTTTATGCCTTTTGATACATATTATGGAGGTGTATTAATGTATGTTTAATCTTCTCATTGTTCATACACGTGTGTATTTTAGGGATTCAAAACATCGACAGGTACCAAATTGTGTTCCCTCAAAAAATCAAAAAGAGAGGAATCGACACTTGATGTGAACCCTAACCCTACTTCTGGTCGTCGATGATGGTGGCTGGTTTAACAATTGCAGCCTGTTTGTTCATAAAAAAAAACATATGAATTCTACAACAGGTATTTTCATAGTTATCATAAACAATATACACAGTTGTTTATGATTTGAATTTGGGCTAATTAGTGTTTTGTTACAAGCAGTTGCTGCTGTTTCTGATGGTTTGAAGGCATGTGAAGCGCTGAAAGGAAGATCGCATAGTATCGATCTTATACTAACTGAAGTCGAGTTGCCTTCGATCTCCGTGTTTGCTCTTCTCACCTTGATTATGGAGCATCAGGTCTACAAGAACATTCCCGTCATAAGTACAATTTCCGTGAATATTTGACGCTTTTAATGTTTTCAAGTTTTTTTCCAATTATGGTTCTGAAATCGCGATTCGTGTTTCAGTATCACCGCCAGTTAAGGTTGATTCAGTATCTCTGATATATTTGTATCAGAATTATTTTATAATTTCACCGGTGGATTTATGGCTTCAATAGATCCTTTGGGATAAGAATCATGACATGTGTGCACCGCTGCAAATGTGTTCGGAGTGTTGTTAACTTTGATGAATGCCACATGTTACAGGTAATACTTATTACATTTAACAAATTTATTACATTTAACTTTGATGGAGCATGTTTGATCTAAATTGTTGTGACTTTTGTTATTTGTTCACATTGTTTGTATCTGGGTTGACATCCCTGCTGAATTCTTGAATATGAATCGGGTTGACATCCCTGCTGAATTCTTTTTACAAAACTGAAATTGAATTTGTGATTTTTCGAAATGTATTCAAATTCGAATTCGCATCGACCCTCTTTAAACTGAATTTCATTTCTAAATTTAAATAATCCAAATATCGAACAGGTGAAGTCTGTATATTTTAATATAGCCAAGAAGCCTTATTATAGTTATGGAAACCTGATGCTGAAGGCTTTTTCCTGGAAAATATGACAATACTCGATGCTGTAAATTCAATATTATTAACTTTATATAATATTTTAATGAATGCATTTTTAGTAGAAAAACTATTGAAAATGAATTCAAGAGAATATATATAACAACGATTTTTTTGCACATGAAAATTTACATTATGGGTTTATATAAGCATACATGGAATTGTATGCACATGACTGGTACAAGAACATTATTAAGACCATTTTTAATAAAAGCACTACTGAATATTTTATTTTATTTGTTTTATTTCAACTTAGATTAAGTGGGTTAGGAGAAGCTGGGTATTTTGATATGAATAGATAACTTTATCCAGGATAGGGCATAAAGATCAACTTGAACTATTGTTAAAAGATTTGAATTTGTGTATATGTCTGGGTTTAGTGAGAGAGCCGTGAGTGAGGATGATGTTGTTGTTTCTTTAAAATGATAAAAGTGGTGTGGGGAAAAACTTGATCAACATCTTCAGTTGGTAGTTTGATTACTCAAATAGTAAGGTGGGGGATGGGCTTACTGATGTAAGGAGAGGTAAGAATATAGTTTGGTTTTGTAGAAGGTTAGCAAAATCTGATGATTATAGGTCATATGCGAGATTACAATCATGTCACATAATTGTATTATTATAATGCTTTGAAAGTTTGAATTTTGAATTGGGTGTCCATATTATATGGTGTTAATGGGTCTATACATGTACCTTTTCAGGCTGGGTTTAAAAGGGTCAGGCCCTCGGACACTTTGGCCAGGTCAAATTAACTTGGGTTTTTTTTTAATCTTTTAGGTTTACAAGTTATTGATATATACATATTGGATGATGATTGTTCCTATATGATTGACGACGAGCTTCGAAGAATATTTGTTGTCTATGATAGTGTTCAATGCCAGTTTGATGAATTTCTTGCATTGACCAAATTTCAATCTGAGTTATAACAACTTGGCAATGGCTTATTGAAGGTAATACGTTGCTAAATTACACCTAATGAATCATTTGTAGGTTGATGGTATGATTGAATTATTTTTAGGCTGATAGTGGGAAGCTAGCAGAGTTAGATGGGTTCACTTATTCATGGAGCTAAGGAAGTCAGTGCAGATTGCTTGGGTCAGGTTTCTAATGTGTATTGGGTTGTCCCATATATGTGTTTCTTGCCTATTGTTTCAGGACTCTGCTGGTTAAATACACCTGCCCACATCGTCAGCACCGGTTAGTTTCTAATACTTATGAATAGGTTGATTTGGTCTATGCATTAACTTTAATGGGTCATATTTTCTTAGTACAAGGTCTTTAAATTACTGTAGCCATTTATGTGATGTTTTTTCATATATTATTATAGGTTGATGGTATGATTAAATTTAAAGAAAGAATGTTATTTAACTACTCTGTTTAGTTTATATATATATTTTTTTGTAACAATTTATTCACATTATGTTCTTATTCATGATTCGTATCAATAAATTTCACTTTTTATTGCCTTTTTAGCTTGGTTTCTGTTCTACTCGATCCGAACATTATGACAGAAAAAAAAAGAATCATATTCTCATGTCTTCTTTTTTTATTCAAAATTTTTTCATGTTAGTTTCTAATTATTTAACGAGTTTATAAATCTTGACTTCAATCATTCATCCAATTTCTATATAATTAACAGCAACAACACCAAGTAAGCTTTGTATAATACGATACTATGGTTCTCAAGAGTTAAACTTACCTAAATTGATTGTGCTATTCTTTATTTTTTTTGTATTATTTGAAAGATAAGGCTCAATATACAAAATCCAATGTGAGTGCTCTAACTTGATGTGTACAGATTGCATGTCAACTTAATTGTTAAATTGAGACGGTGTATAAGTCTATTAAATCAAGAATATCAAATTAGATCTAAGACTGAATGGGCCAAATGGAATGGGAATGAAAAGAAAGCGGTAGACTGAGACTTATAATGAGATTATTTGATGTTTTGAATGGATAATATCACATGAAAAAGAAAATAAATAGTAATTTGCATTTGAATGTGTCGATTTCCTTAGTTGTATAATCATTGTCTCTATTTTAGAAAAAATCCAATTAGCCCTATTGTTCGGTGTGTATAATGTTTTTACTAATTAATTTTCAAGTAACTGATGCATAGATTAGCAAAGAGGCATTGGCGGATAATTCATTAACAAAGGAGGGTGGGCATGTGCCCACTGGACAACCCATAAGTTTAGTGGTTGTGGCCCAAGTGCCTAAGCTTTTTTGAATTATGCCAAATTAATTCCCCCAGTCTCTGCTCATTCGCTCTTCCCACTTTGTATTAGTGAGCATCACAACTCAGGAGCCAGTCAAGGCATAGCGATCATTTTGTTCTGAACAGTGGCTAAGGATAGTGGTCGTTACTACATACGAGGAATTGGGTAAAGCTGGTGTTATTTATAATCAATTGTTATTTTGATTCAGTTTGAGTTAAGTGGAGATTGTATATGAAATTGGTTATATTAATGTTCTAAAAAGTCATGTTAGATAAGGCTGCTCAACAAGGGTAAAGGAGAATTAAGAATAGAGTTTGCAACGAGGTCCAGAGAACACAAACAGGTAATTAACTCTCCATTTGTAAGCAAGGTGGTATTTTGGTGTCAACTTTTATAATCCTTCATTCTTAATGGGTGTATGTTTAGGCATGGCAAGATAAAATGGAATCTTTAGCACTGAGTTAGAAGAAGAGAATGTGGTATTGTTGCAAGTAAAGGACACTTTTGTAAGCCCAACTTTTGCGTAGTCTGTTTCAATATATATATATAAGCGCGACAATTGTGTATATATATCATGCAATTTCTTATGTGACGATGAATGAATTATGAGTTTTTAACTTTATAAGTTTTTAACTTCCTTTTCTTAAAGTCTCTTTTTTAGTTTTTGTGTAAGATGTTGGTTCTGTAACTTAGGTTTTACATTAGGTGTTACCAAGTTTTTTTTATCAAATATTTAAAATCACATGTATATACTATTAATTAGTTAAATGAAACAATGAAGAGTATTAATCTATTTATAAATATCATGTAGCTATTTGTGTGTATATGTATTCACTTACACAAGTTTTGACTTGAACGTTTATTTTTTTCAAATGATTATTTCAACAATTTTAAGTTATATATTTATGTGTTAGTCCACCCGCGAAATTCGCGGGATCTTAGACTAGTCAATCTTTATATAAATACAATGTAACAAGTAGCCTACTTAAATTGAACAAAATCAATCTTTATAAGTAGCCTGCTTCAAACGCAATCCTCCCAGTATTACCAAGATAACGGGGGAAAACCGGATGTCCACATGGTGTAAACCAGCTAATACTTATGGCCCACGTTTAATTGAACACACTAGAATTTTATAAGATACAGAAACTTTATCAGCGATATGTTTTTTATACTATTACTATATTTTATGTTTTATATACTATTTTGTTATATTTATATTTGAGTTATAATTATCACAAGTAGAGGTGTGTATGAGTCGGTTTGATTCGATTTTTACTATTAATTATAACCATAACCATTAACTTCGGTTATGTAATTTCCTTAACAATAACCATAACCGAACTTTAGTTATGATTAATTGGTTATGGTTTGGTTTCGATTATTTTCGGTTAAATAATAGGAAAAGTTTGAAATAAATAGGGTGTTATTAGAGACGTGCACGGTTTAGACTTAGCTTGGTTCTTTTTTATAAAATAACTAAGACTACACTTTTTGGTTAAACTATCGATGTGGAATTCCCTTTAATAAGTTAAATTCTCAACAACAAAAATTACGATTATAAGACTATGGGGTGTGGGGCGTGGGTTGGGGCGGTGGATTGGGTTTAACGTTGGCTACACCACACCGGCTAAGCGTTGGGCATGGCGTCGCCCCTTTGGCGTGAAGATTGTGCCTAGCGTGGAGCGGGGGGGCTGGGTGAGATGACGGGTCATGGTTGGCTGGTTCAATGTAGTCATTGGGGCGGGTATGCAAAACAAAAATTTTTTTAAAAAAATTACATTTTACCTATAAATACCCAACCCCAAACCATATTTTCCCATTCTTCTTCACCCACACCCACACAAGAAAAAAAAACCGAACATGGTGCATTGGACCGAAGAGGAAGAAATCGCATTTGTGACATCGATTGTCGATGCACAACATACTCTACAACGCGGTCAAACCGCGTATTGGGATCGAGCGTTTCAACAATACCAACAACACGTCGGCAACACGCGTCACAACTTAAACGCGTGTCAACACAAATGGCGTGAGCTCAATGTAAGACCCAAACTTAAATAACATAAATTTTATAAAAAATTTCCCATTTACCTTTTCATAATGCAAATACATAACCATACGCATTTGTAAGTTTAATAAAATTTCATAAGTATACAAAATCATTACTACATGTTAACGATGTTTTGTTTCATAAACGACTAAACAAAACGCGGAAGCTTGATCTTACATTGTGTTCGGTTCTTCACTATATTTGATCATCATCCGTGACTTCATAACAACCACCTAGCTTTCAAAAATCTTCAAGAACGTTAGTTATATGGAGTTTATAATGTATCTAAATAAGCCCGTATGCCAAAACAACAATTTGCCAAACAAAGCCCGCCATAAGCTATGGTTGGGTTGTCGTAACTTACGGCCAAGCAACAAATGAAAAGAGCAGGTGCCTGCCGTAGGCTACGGCAGTGTGCCGTATCCTACGGCCAACCCCAAACAGGCAGAAAGTGACCGCTGTAAGCTATCACAGTGTGTCGTAACTTACAGCCAAGCAAAATAAAGACAACATTTGCTATAGTAACTTAGGCATCACTTAGCACTTTCAATTGATCTTTTCAACTCTTTTCAATACTCCATTTTAGAACTTAGTTTGATGCGTATCTTTACAAGAAAAGCCTTAAACCCATGCATCCGTTACTTGGGTCGCACGTTTAAATTATTCGACCCATTTCCAATAATCAAGTGCAATGCTTGAGTTATTGCGGTCCTTTTTAGTATCTAAAATCCCTCATATTTATACCCATTACCTGGGCTTAATAATTACGTGTTCCACACTCCCACTACCCGGTTTGCGAGAACACATATTCGACCCATTAGACGTTCAAATTCATAAATTTAAATCATCTACATTTCTTTTATGGAATTATTCATTTTTCATCTACAACCCATTTACCCGGGTTCGT
The DNA here is from genome assembly GCA_030545235.1 of Helianthus tuberosus. Lineage (NCBI taxonomy): Eukaryota > Viridiplantae > Streptophyta > Magnoliopsida > Asterales > Asteraceae > Helianthus > Helianthus tuberosus. Next base: position 18,228 of record JARYGA010021244.1, read on the forward strand.
CACTTCGTGCTCCACGCTCCCATTATCGGTTTGTGCTTACACCTAGCTTCACCCATTACCCGGGTTCATTGAAAATCAATATTTTACGCTCCCGTTACCCGGTTTGCGTCCAATCTTATTTTGATCCGTTTGGTTTGTTCGTGTGAATTCCATCACTTATGAACAAACCGAACTTCATGGATATCACATTCTCAACTATATTATCAAACAAATCACACTACTTAAACAAGGAAAAACTACGAAACGTATAGTCACGTACCTTAAAGGTTTTCCTTCAATCGTGCGTTCACCCCGGCTTGACTTCCCGAAGCTTCACTCGAGATGCCTATCATGTACAACCCGGCTAGACTAGGTGATCAATATTTCGACTCATGCACGAGATTTCAACCCGGTTTTGCCTTTCAATTTGAAGAAATTGATAGATTAGTTTATGGGGGAGCTTCTCCCCTCTTTCTCTGCTCTACTCGACCACACACACACTTATGTGTGTTTTTTAAATTTTTTTTCTTTTTAATATTTTAGAACTCTAATTGATCATTTTAGTCCCTAAACTTTAATTTCATTCATATGGTCACCATTCATTGTTTTATTTTTAATAACTAGGATTGCGACCGCCGCAATGCGGCGGGGATTCTTTAGTTATAACCAAGTCGATCTAGGACCCGCACATTATGTTAAACCTGTCAAGCGGGGAAAAAATAGACGATGTAAAAACGTTCACCCACCCACACACGCACGTTGTGTCGTGTTAACTCGCAAAATTTAGAACGGAACGTAAAAACGTTAAACCAAAGACGCATGTTGCAATGTGTTAAGTCACAAAATTTAGAACCAAGCATAAAGCGAAAAATTTGCGGAAAATGAAAACTATAAAGGACCAAAGTTGAAAGTAAAAAAAAAGTTATGAGCATAGATTGCAAAAGATAAAAAGTTTTGGGTTAGAAGTAATAAAACAAATAGTTTGGGTTAAAAGTAATTTAAGAAATACTTTTAGTGAAAAGTAAAAAAAAAAATCATTTTTTTTGGAAAACCCCCAAAGCCAACGTTACGACAACCATATGCATAACCATTTTTTCTTTGAAAACCCCCCCAAAGCACACCCCGCGTTGCGGCGGGGCGTAAAACGGTGTCAAATCGTACTAATGTCACACAACCGTCATCGACCACCAACACTGACTCGACCTAGGGTATGCATGTTGCAACGAACCTGTCAAACATGGGAAAATAGAGGTAAAAACGTAGAACCACATATGCACATTGCATCGTATTAACTCGAAAAATTTAGAACTATACGTAAAACGAAAATTTGCAAAAGATGAAAAGTATAAGTGAAAAAAGTTGTGATGTTAAATTGCAAATAATGAAAAGTTTTTGGTTAAAGTTAAAAAAAAACAAATTATATAGGGTTAAATTTGCAAAGGGTAAAAACCTTTGGGATAAAACTAAAAGATCAAGGTTTTTTTTTTTTTTTTTTTTGAAAAATGCCCAAGGCACAATGTACAGCTCATGATGCACTAAAAAGTTGCTTCTTTATATATGGAATAATATGTTCCTAACTAGGTTAAATGTTCCTACTTATTATACTTATGAACTTTTATATATATAGGGGAGCGCTAAAATGAAAACCACCTCCAGTTGTAAGAACCGCGAGAACCACTCTCAACCAATCAGAATAAAGGGTAATTTGGTCATTTCCTTCAAATGTCTAATATATCCTCTCTCTTCATTAAAGTCACCTGACTTTATTAATATCTCTCTCCTCTCTCATCTATCATCACCCCCATTCTCTCATTTATCTCTCCAAAAACCCTCATCCCTTCCTTACTTCATCTCCAACCAGCGAGACATACACCCCCCCCCCCACAATATTCATCTTCTCCAATGCCCCCCTCCCACCTAATCTGCAGCCGCACCCCGTCCCCTTGTACCCGCCTCCTTCTCCGGCGACAAGACCAGTTGTTCACCACCATCTGACCACCACCAACACCAGTTGGTTTACCACCATCTGAAAAATGGGTGAAGGGGGTGTCGAAACTGGTGACAGCCGGAGATACTTTCAGATCTTTTCTCACTTCATTCAAGGAGAGAGAAAGAGGACGGCGGCGGTGGCCGGTGGGACTGAACGGCTGAGGTAATGGGGGTGGCCGGTGGGATGCCGACAAGGTAGCGACGTTTTCTTGATGTTTTTGGTTCTGATCTTGTGTCTCTGTTTTTGTCTCGATCTTTGATGTTGGCGGCGGTGAACGATGGGTGAAGGGGTGTTGTTGTGGTTGTTTGAATGTTTATTGATGTGGTGGCTGTTGGTGGCGGTGAACGATGGGTGAATGTTTTTTGTCCCGATCTTTGATCTTGTGTCTCTATTTTTGTCTCTGTTTTTGTTCTGATCTATGTGTTTGTCCTGATCTTTGAGTTACACTTGTTTGAATGTTTTTTGAATGATGCAGGTTGTTTGAATGATGCATTTTTTGTATTCTTTGATTATGTGGGTTTTGATCTGTTGGATCGGGCGGGCGATGATGCAAAAAAAAAACGTAGATTTTTATGACGATGGCGCGGCAAGGATGGTGGAGGGTAGGTTTTTGAATCTGCAACCCCACTTTGCAGCCTTTTGATTATCGGAAAATCTGAGCCAAGCCCCGTTTTTTTCGAGATACACAATCTATCTGAGACACCTATCGAGTTTGTGATTTCTGGGTGCGTTCATTTTGCGTAAAATTTTTTTTTTTTTTAAGTTAAACCGTTAACTTTTTAACGTAAAACGTAAACTTTTTAATGTAAAACGTAAAACCGTAAAACGTAAAAAGTAAAACGTAAAACGTAAAAAGTTTAACGTAAAATGTAAAAACGTAAAACGTAAAAAGTTTAACGTAAAACGTAAAAAGTTTAACGTAAAACGTTAAACGTAAAAAGTTTAACGTAAAACGTTAAACGTAAAAAGTTTAACGTAAAACGTAAAAATTTTAACGTAAAACGTAAAAAGTTCAATGTAAAACGTAAAAAGTTTAACGTAAAACGTAAAACATAAAAAGTTTAATAAAAAATATGAATTTAAAAATGCTTTTAATAAAAAAAATTATGTTTAAAAAAATAAAATCTAATATAATAATACAAAAAAGTAATAAAAAACAATAAAGACAAAAAGACAAAAAAGTGTAATTTACTAAACTATACTTTTGGATTAAAATATTAAAGACATAATAAGACAAAAAATACTTAAATATTATTTTTAAATACTTTTAATCTTGTCCATCCATCTTGTTATCTAGTGGCTAGAAAGTGGTTCTCTCGGTATATATATATATATATATATAGTATTAGGATCAAGAGTGAACAACTTTTTTAGAGTGAACTAATCTTGGCCCTTGATCATTTTTTAGATTAAAATGGTAAGATTGACATTACCCAAGTATGTTTAATTAAAACCCCTTAATTTTCTCATCTCTTAACTCTCTTTCTCTCTCTCTCTCTCTCTCATTTTTAATTATTTCTCCATTATTTCTTTATCCATAGATTTTGTTTTAATTTTAACTTGAATATTGTTTTTCTTTTATTATCCGTATATATAGATATCATAATACATTGTTTTTAACTTTTTATAATTTTCAATAAACATTAAAAAATTTCTCTGAGATTGAAATTGTAATTATTTTTGGGCATTAATTTTTTTTGAATATGTGATGAAGTTATTTATTTTTGCATACATGTGATATGTTTCATTTTCATTAATTTCAAAATTTTTATATGAATCTACTGGTGTGCATACCTAATATACTATATGTTGTTAATATACACATATGTAACAATTTCTGAATATAATACACAGATGTATAAAAGACTGTACACATGTGTATAAACTAACAGCTGTATATCTTGTATAAACTGACAGTTAGCGAGAATGTACACTTGTGTATAAACTAACAGCTGTGTATATTGTATAAATTGATACTAGCGAGACTGTACACATGTGTATACACTAACAACTATGTATCTTGTATATACGGAAACTAGCGAGATTTTAGGGATTTTGATTATATTGTTTAATAAATGCAAATTACAAAAGACGCAAATACCCTTCTGTCATTTATTTTAACGGGGAGTTACAACATTATAATTACAATCTTGCCATTGCTTAAAAATCTCTAGATGATGTAATCCAATGGCCCAGATTAGTTCACACAGTTCACTCTCAACCTAGTGTTCACTCTAGAACCCTACCCTGTATATATATATATAGAGTAGGGTTCGCACGGAAAGTGTGTTTTTCCTAGAAAGTCTAGGAAGCGATCTGGTCCATCCGATTGGTGTGTTTAAGGGTTGAGATTAAATCAATGGCAATCTTGTAATATTTGAGTTTAATTAATTGATTGTTTTAAATGAATAGGGGCAATTTTATCAAATGGCCTTTTTTAAATCAATTAGATAACTGCAATCCCTACTTTCATGGGATTTTCCCTCTCTCTCTCCATTATTGATTTGATTTTCTCTCTTTCTCTCTCCAATCCAACCCTAAACATAATAAAACCTGCGATCTCTACTCCCCCTTGCTGTTGGCGACGCAAAACAGGACCCCAAAAGCATTCAGATTTCGGTTCCAAGGCTTGTTGATACCCCTTTTCTTCACTAGGTATTCATATCTTGTGTTGTGATTAAAGTTCTTGAAGTGCATATACGTTTTCGGTCTTAATATGCTTGTAATTTGGCTGTGTTTTTTCTGTTTTAATTGATGATTGTAGAGAGGCATGTAAAACACAGTGCCAAGAATCTGCTTGCTGTTAAAACACAGCGTCACGAATCTGCTTGCTGTTAAAACACAATGGCCTGCTTGCTGTTAAAACACAATGTCAAGAATCTGCTTGCTGTTAAAACAACATAAAACACATTCAGAGTGTTAAAACACAACCTGATTATATATTGACTTCAGATTGTTAAAACACACTGACTTCAACCTCTCTGACTGGTAAAACACATCACCAAGAACATGCTGATAGTTTCAGATAAACACATTGACTTGCAGATTTGAATTCGAAAACAATAAAAATTCCGAAAATCATGGAATTTTAGTTAATGAAGATACATTCCAAAAATAAAATTAAAATGTGAAATTACATGATAGCCCTTCTACTTAAAATCCCTCATTGACACATGTCCAAATCTTATTCCTTCCTAGACTTTCTAGGAAAAATAGACTTTCCACCCAACTCCTACTATATATATATATATATATATATATATAGGGTCAGGATTTAGAGAAAACACTCAAAAGTGTGAGAACAGAGATAACGCTTATGCATCGTCCGATCAAAACAATCTATGGACTAGATTGGCGCGGTGGCATTTTAGTAAATAACACCAATTTTATTACATGGGCGCGCGTCATTAAGGGTAAAAAAGTAAAAAACTATTCCTCACATAAAACGCCATTGAAAATAAAACGCCAAAAAAATACAAAACGCCAAATTTATCACTGGGTGCTTTTTTCCTGCGTTTTTATTTAAACTCTCTGGTTACAAAAACGCCATAACATAGGAAACGCCATTATATATAATGCCAAACTTTACATCTGAATAAATGTTATTTACATTTTGTGTTATAAAAATAACATCCCGCCTAACCTACGCGCCAAAAAAAATCTATAAATAGAAACGGCTCACCACCTTCCGTTTATCACACCAAAAAAACACACAGTGGTTGCTAAAAAAATTTACAACTCAATGTAAAACGCCAAAAAATACAACGACAGCAAAAACATCTTTTTCTTTTATCCTCAGTAAAGTTCTGCATGAAACTTTATTTAATGATTTTTTTACGCGAGTGAAGAAAAGATTTTGCTGCATGAGATGGACAAAATTGAAAAAAAGAGGGACTGATGACACCCATATGTCATACTGTCATCTTTGTTCCTGAAGAAGGTTTGGATGATAAGAAGAGACCTATACCAGTGGCAGATAGCATCCACCCACAGGGGGTCGCTCTATGGCTCAAACATCAACAAAGACAATTCTACACATGAACAAAGAAAATAAACAACGCCAAACCCAAAACGCCATTTATTTGTCACATTTCTTGTAGTTTCAAAAGAAAAAAGAGATTGATGCCACTGAAAATTTAAAATAATAAATTGCTTCTACTTTGTTTTTTTTTTACTTTTTTTTTAATTTTCTTTGTCTATTGTTTGTTTTGTAATGTCAGTTAATAAACAACAAAATAATATTAATGCTATAACGAAAAATATAATAAAACACCAAAATTAGCAAATACGTGTAAAACGCCATAATGCCATACAAAAGCCCCCAAATAAACTACCAAACTATAATAAAATTAATTTGAACAACTAATATTATAAAAAAAAGAGTGAAAAAATGTGCAAAAGAAAATAAAACAAAAGAAGTCCAATAGTTATCTAACCGCCATTGGAAAACAAAACGCCATAATTACAGCCGTCAAAAGATTTGACGTGTTACACCATTAAAACAATTGAGTCTTAAAACAAAACACGGTAAACTGCAAAAAACAGTAAAATGAAACGACGGAAAACATAATTACTAACATTTATTATATTAAATTTATTTATCTTTTTCAAAACGCCATAATTACCTGACATACGCGGGGAAAAAAGTCAATATAAAAGAAGATCATCAGAACCCAAGTTCAAACACGCCAAAAAAACTAAAACGCCACATATTCTCCAAAACGCCAAAAAATTTAAAAAATGGCTAAGGTTATTGCATGGAGGTTTGTAAGGAAAGAAAAAAGATTCATCATAAAGTTCGCTGACAGGAGAAGGGTTAAGGTAAGAACAATAAAAGCCATGATGGGAATGAATGAAAATATTCAAAAGGATATCCTGGCCCTTGTGGGTTCCAAGAGACAACGATTGTGAAAGAACAAGAACTGTAATAAGAAGACTGGAGAGAAAGTTTCCAGCAGAAGATAATGAAGATGATGATGATGATATTGAAGATACACAAATACCAAAACTTAGGAGTTGGGTATTGCATGAGGAAGAAGGAACAACTGAAGTAACTTATGAAAACGGGGTGCAATATTCAAGACCAATGGAAGAAATGTTGAAGACATGGTTGCTATCTATCATTGAACAACTCTGTGATTTAACACCTTCAAACGATCCAAAATCCAATGATGCAGTAATATTCTTGAATAGGCTGCAGCAAAGAAAAAACGAGCTAATGACATTATACGCAAAAATGAAATTTGATGATGAAGAATCTGAAGAAAGTGAAGAACAAAGCGATGGGTACATCTCCGATGTAATCCCACCTACAGAAGACTATTAGATTATTTTGATTTTATACTTATTGTAATTTTTTGAAATATTAATCTATGGTAATGAATTATTAACAAAAAGATACAAAACGCCAAAAAAAATGGAAAAGGCCATAACGCCAAAAATATTAACTATGTGACACAAAAAGAATTACCTCAAAGAAAAGAAATCTGAGAAAAAAACAATAAACGCCAAATAATTAATAAATCTACAAAACGCCAAAATTATCTTGCACGCAAAAAATAAAGAAGCTTCTCAAACGCAAAAACCGTGAAAGGAGAAGAATACTAAAAAGACAAAAAAACCCCTCGGTCCGTGATCAAGCCCCACGCCACGTGTTCGGCCAGGATGCGTTCTCACCGTTCTCACACTTTTTGTCGTTTTCTCCTGATCCCGTTTATATATATATATATATATATATATATATATAGAGAGAGAGAGAGAGAGAGAGAGTGGGGATCCTACGGAAAGTGTGTTTTTCCTAGAAAGTCTAGGAAGCGATCTGGGCCATCCAATGGGTGTGTTTAATGGTTGAGATCATCTTGGTGGCATTTTGGTAATACGTGTTTCTTAAAAATAGGATTATTTAATTAATCAGGGGTAGATATGTCATTTAGCTTGTTTTAAATATGGATATAATTGTCATTCCATAACCACCCCGCATTTCTTGCTATTTTCTCTCTCTCTCTCTCTCTCGCTTTCTCTCTCTCTCTCTCTTCCTTCTATCCTTCATGAAGAAACACATCAAGAAAACACATCGTATTAATCTGCTTGTTGTTAAAACACAGCATCAAGAAATCCTCCAGCATTACCAGCATGGATGGTAAAACACAGCGTATGAATCTGCTTGCTGTTAAAACACAACTGTATGAATCTGAATGCTAAAACACAACTGTATGAATCTGCTTGCTGTTAAAACACAACTGTATGAATCTGCTTGCTGTTAAAATACAACTGTATGAATCTGCTTGCTGTTAAAACACAACTGTATGAATCTGAATGCTAAAACACAACTGTATGAATCTGCTTGCTGTTAAAACACAACTGTATGATTCTGCTTGCTGTTAAAACACAACTGTATGAATCTGAATGCTAAAACACAACTGTATGAATCTGCTTGCTGTTAAAACACAACTGTATGAATCTGAATGCTAAAACACAACTGTATGAATCTGCTTGCTGTTAAAACATAACTGTATGAATTTGAATCCTAAAACACAACTGTATGAAGCTGCTTGCTGTTAAAACACAACTGTATGAATCTGAATAATAAAACACAGCTGTATGAATCTGCTTGCTGTTAAAATACATCACCAAGAACAAACTGTTAAAACACAGTACCAAGAACATGCTGATAGATTCCAGATGCCATGATTTTTCCCTCCGTATAAAAATATGATCAGCGATGAATCTTGTGAGCAAGAAAACGAAGGAATGATTAATATTAAGTGATATCATAAAGTGATATCATAAATCGAAAACAAAAAAATCCGAAATTTATGGAGCCATTATGGATAGTTAGTTATTGAAGGTAATTTCCTAAAATAAAAATAGATTGTGAAAGTACATAATTGCCCTTATAGTTAAAATCCTTCAATGCCACGTGTCGCATTCTGATTGCTTCCTAGACTTTCTAGAAAAAATTCACTTTCTACCCAACTCCTCCTATATATATATATATATATATATATATATATATATACATATATATATATATATATATATATATATATAGGGTAGGGTTATTGTAGCACCCAAAAAACGGGTTTGGTAAATTAAAACCCGGTTGATATAAAGAAATGAGTTTTAATCTCTTATTTAACCAAAATGAAACTAGAGGGACCAAAACCGCTAAGTAGGAAACATGATTTTATAAAACAAAAAATTAAAACACCACACACACATAATGTGTGTGTGTGTCGATGATCAGGAAGGAGAAAGAGGGTTCAAACCCTAGTTTCTTCAAAATCTTCAAATTGAAAGGCAAGATGAAGCTTAAACTCATAACCGAGCATAGATTAATGATCACCTTCACAAGGGGATCGCAAGGTATGTCTTAAAAGTTAGATTGGTGATTATGCACGAAGTGGGTTATGTTGTAAATCACGAATTTGTATGAAATTGAGCATGAGTATGTGTTAGATTCATCATTTGGAACATGGATTATGCATGGTTTGGGTTAATTTGATGTTTTTAAGTGAAACCCGTTGATTATGGTGATGATGACGACTTGAAAGATCACCCATGTCCAACTTCTTGCTTAAGATTGATGTATTATGATGTGTATGATGGATTCTTACTAGAGGAATTGAAAGAAATGTGATGCTAATATGTTTGATGTTCATGCATGGATGATTTATGTTGATTAGTAGAAGGATTTGGATGAATTATGTATGAGATTAGGAGATTGTGCATGAACTAGTTGTACTTTATGTTTAGAAGGTAGTACATACACCAAGGGTATGATGATATTATGAAGAACTTAAGTAGATCACTAGTAAGTGATTAATAATGTAGTTATGAAGTGGGTTTTAGATAATGTGATGTAAATTGATGATTTACTTATGTTAATGATGTTTGGAATCAAATATGTGTAAGTATGTTTAAAGAAATTGGATAAGAAATGATGGACTAGCATGTTTTAAGGTTAAATGATAAACTTAATATAAGATCCGTGTGATAAAAAGGATTTGATGAATGATGAACAAGCTAACTATCTTAAGAATGATATATGATAGTTGATGCTTGATAAGCGACATGGAAGCTTGGCAAAGAAGCGGGTCAAACGGGACTTATGTGCACGGGAAGCATATTTGGATGAGAGGTAAGTAAAGCTTACACCCCTTTTTGTAGAATGTCTATTCAATGTATAGATTACAAATATGGTAAGTAAATATGTGAATTATTAAATATGTGAATTATGATGTTTCGACAAGTTTTGGTATGGGCCGGAACATGTGGTTATGTTAAGAAACCAATCTTGATGGTTAAAAAGGGCATCATGGTAATTTTGGTTGCAAGTTAACGAAAGAATAAGTTACATGGAAGGGGTAACGAGTAACTAAAATCCCACAAGGATAAAAAGGATATTTAGACTTAACGGGTCGAATGGTGAAGATGTCACCATTTGGCGTTATTGACTAATGAATTGTTTTGTTAAGTATTATGAATTCACAGAATGTATAGCAAAAGGATTTGCGTTGCTATTATCTAGCAATTTAGCGGATGAAGTATTAAAACGGGTCATAGCATTGATTCGAGCCAGGTATGTATGAGTAGAGTCGTTGCTAAGTCATGGGATTGGGTAAATAGGTAAGGAAGTCCTTTGTTGTAAAGAATGGGTCAAAGTTGACCAAAACGCCCTTGATAGGTATATCGGGCAAACGACCTTAAAAGTCATTTGGAAACAAGCTATTCGATTAGAGTAATGTTTTGGTCAAGTTTAAAAGCGAAGGGTATGGTTTTGTATGTCATAGACCATTTAATGCATAAATACCCATAACGGGTCAAAATAAGCTTTTGAGCGAAAATGTGTTAAGAGGATGCAAGGCATCCAAGAATTCAATCCTTTACGATAAACAACGTTGAAATTATAAGGTTTATGAGGAATTGAGGTCAAATAATCAGATTATTTTGATAAATGCATGAACGGTTCAAAACTTTGTAAAAAGGTAATAAGCCGAAAGCTTAAAAGTCTAAAGTTTTGTTAATCCGGATGATGGATGTTAATCCCATGTGATGGGGAATTAAATTACGATCCCGTAGGAAAAAGAATCAAGTAAAACGGAAAAACGGTTTGAAAGTTACGGTCGTTTTCGTAAAACAATAATAAACCGAAAACGTATAAGTTAAGAATTTCCTTAACCCGGATGTTAAATTTCAAGTTCACATGATAGAATGTTAATTTATGATCATGTAGGAAGAAACGGGAGGTAAAACGGATAAACGGTTTGAAAGTTACGGCCGTTTTCGTAAAAAGGATTAAACCGGAAAATCTATAACTGCGCAGTAGCGTAACCTACGGCTCAGCCGTAGGCTACGGTACTGGAGGGGCTGTTTTGTTGATTATTCTGTAGCTGGGCTGCAGCGTAACCTACGGCTCAGCCGTAGGCTACGGTACTGGAGGGGCTGTTTTGTTGATTATTAATGGATTGTAAGCTACGGTCTGTAGACGGTAGCCTACGACAGGATTGATAAAATTGTTATATGTTGTTGTTTGATGATGTATGTATGATTATAAGTTGTTTGTATGATTGAATGTATGTTTGTATGTCTCTATACACGTATTTAGAAATGTATGTAAGCATGTATGCACCTACGTATGTATGTTTATAAGTATGTGAGCAAGTATACGCATATATATGAAGGTATGTATGTGAGTAGGCATGTGTGAGTTAGGTATGTTGCAAGTAGGGATGTATGTATGTATATATGTATAATGTTATGAGTGTACGTAATGATGTAGGCATGTGTGTATGTAGATACGTATGTAATGATGTAGATGTGTTTACATGTGGGTGTGTATGTATGTATGTATGTATGTATGTATGTATGTATGTATGTAATTGGTTATGTGTGAATGTATGAATATGTATAAGTATGTATGAAAGTAGGTACGCATGTATCCAATGAAATTGAGTACTAACGATAATATTAGCGTGCCTGGTGAATGAAGTGTAATGCAGGAATAACAAAGGAGTTTCACCACGGATTGTATGATTAGATGGAAAGCTGGGATGTAAAGAGTTAACGGAACGAAAAGTAAACATGAATAAATCTTGCATGTTTATAAAGCGTACTAATGTTATGAATTTTATGTTGTGAGCGCAGGTAGTACGAGTCACGAGGATCATCAAGGAATAGAGATCGAGGACCGAGTCACAAGACCGATTGTACAGGAAAGTTGGTGTATGTAATATAGAAAACCCATGTTATGTTTTTAATGGTAAATGAGTCGATTTATGGCTTCATGTGAAAAAAGTAGTGTTAAAATGCAATTTTAAGTAAGTCAAGGTACTTATAATGAAAAGAAATTTTATGGTACGAACTTCCGCTGCGACTTTTTTATCAAATACGAACTAGGGTCTTACAAGTTGGTATCAGAGCCCTGGTTTGAGAGAATTAAGTACGAGAGGATAGGTACTTGAACTCAAACCTATGTGCTCTTGTGATAAGAAACTCGTACAATCCATGACTCGATCAAGATCTAAAGGTAGAAATGGAATGAAAACGTGCATGTATGCATTCATATGAAGAAACTAACGGTTATATTATGTGTAAGGTAAGCATAACTGCTTGGAAAGGATGATCCGGGAATGCGGTCTAGACCGGCATCAAGGCAAGTGATTAGACAAATGAACCCCAGGTACGTAAATTCAACGTGTGGGCGTATGAAGTGGTATAATTAAGCAAGCGAAAGAAAATTATAAATGAAATATAACAGTGACATGGCAATGAAGTTTTGAAAATGTTACACGTGCCGAAACTTAATTCTTCGGACATAAGGTGGCGATTACACGAAGGTACGAAACTAGTATGTGGATTGTGTACCTGGCCAGTACACAAGAAACGTATAACGTTCGTGAGACCGTGATAATTGTTACAGGTATGTCCGTTAGAATTAAGTAGTAGGCGGACGTGAGGGTGAAGAGAAATGTAAGACTCTCAGGAATGAAAGTATGAATGCTACGTTAGAATCCGCGAGACGGATTCAAAACATGAAAGAAGCTAAAGTATGAATGCTATGTTAGAATCCACGAGACGGATTCGAAACATGAAAGAAGTTAATGTATGAATGCTATGTTAGAATCCGCGAGACGGATTCGAAACATGAAACAAGTTAAAGTATGAATGCTATGTTAGAATCCGCGAGACGGATTCGAAACATGAAAGAAGTTAAAGTATGAATGCTATGTTAGAATCCGCGAGACGGATTCGAAACATGAAAGAAGTTAAAGTATGAATGATGTGTTAGAATCCGCGAGATGGATTCGAAGCATGAAAGGAATAAAGTATGAATTACCTGTTTGAATTCGCGAGGCGGATTCAACACATGTAAGGAAGAAAAGGTACGAATGATATGTTTGAAACCGCTAGATGGATTCAAACATAGAAGGAATGAAGGGTATGGATGTTACGTTTAAATCCGTGGGACGAATTTAAAACATAAAAAGGATGTAATGAATGCCTTTATAAGTAAGCATGAATGGAAGGAAGTAAGAATGTGTACCTCAATGCATCTATGATAAGTAAGAAAGGTCAGTTTACCTTAAAAGGTCAAACTGCAAAGATAAGCAAAATAAGCAACCAGAATAAAAGAATTGCATGTAAGGAATGAAACATGGAATGTGTAATAGCATGTACATAAGAAGTTGTGAAAGGATTATAGATGAGTAATCATCTAGTATAATGAATGTTTGAATGAAATATGCTAACTGCTAAATTGTTGATGATAATGTTAGAACTCTTGATGTGACTATTAAGTCAAACATAGATGTGTATGTGTAAGAGGAGATGAGAAAGGTTTCGGGGAAGAAACCTCATTTAAGGGGGGTAGACTTGTAACACCCCAAAAACGGGTTTGGTAAATTAAAACCCGGTTGATATAAAGAAATGAGTTTTAATCTCTTATTTAACCAAAATGAAACTAGAGGGACCAAAACCGCTAAGTGGGAAACATGATTTTATAAAACAAAAAATTAAAACACCACACACACATAGTGTGTGTGTGTGTGTCGATGATCAGGAAGGAGAAAGAGGGTTCAAACCCTAGTTTCTTCAAAATCTTCAAATTGAAAGGCAAGATGAAGCTTAAACTCATAACCGAGCATAGATTAATGATCACCTTCACAAGGGGATCGCAAGGTATGTCTTAAAAGTTAGATTGGTGATTATGCACGAAGTGGGTTATGTTGTAAATCACGAATTTGTATGAAATTGAGCATGAGTATGTGTTAGATTCATCATTTGGAACATGGATTATGCATGGTTTGGGTTAATTTGATGTTTTTAAGTGAAACCCGTTGATTATGGTGATGATGACGACTTGAAAGATCACCCATGTCCAACTTCTTGCTTAAGATTGATGTATTATGATGTGTATGATGGATTCTTACTAGAGGAATTGAAAGAAATGTGATGCTAATATGTTTGATGTTCATGCATGGATGATTTATGTTGATTAGTAGAAGGATTTGGATGAATTATGTATGAGATTAGGAGATTGTGCATGAACTAGTTGTACTTTATGTTTAGAAGGTAGTACATACACCAAGGGTATGATGATATTATGAAGAACTTAAGTAGATCACTAGTAAGTGATTAATAATGTAGTTATGAAGTGGGTTTTAGATAATGTGATGTAAATTGATGATTTACTTATGTTAATGATGTTTGGAATCAAATATGTGTAAGTATGTTTAAAGAAATTGGATAAGAAATGATGGACTAGCATGTTTTAAGGTTAAATGATAAACTTAATATAAGATCCGTGTGATAAAAAGGATTTGATGAATGATGAACAAGCTAACTATCTTAAGAATGATATATGATAGTTGATGCTTGATAAGCGACATGGAAGCTTGGCAAAGAAGCGGGTCAAACGGGACTTATGTGCACGGGAAGCATATTTGGATGAGAGGTAAGTAAAGCTTACACCCCTTTTTGTAGAATGTCTATTCAATGTATAGATTACAAATATGGTAAGTAAATATGTGAATTATTAAATATGTGAATTATGATGTTTCGACAAGTTTTGGTATGGGCCGGAACATGTGGTTATGTTAAGAAACCAATCTTGATGGTTAAAAAGGGCATCATGGTAATTTTGGTTGCAAGTTAACGAAAGAATAAGTTACATGGAAGGGGTAACGAGTAACTAAAATCCCACAAGGATAAAAAGGATATTTAGACTTAACGGGTCGAATGGTGAAGATGTCACCATTTGGCGTTATTGACTAATGAATTGTTTTGTTAAGTATTATGAATTCACAGAATGTATAGCAAAAGGATTTGCGTTGCTATTATCTAGCAATTTAGCGGATGAAGTATTAAAACGGGTCATAGCATTGATTCGAGCCAGGTATGTATGAGTAGAGTCGTTGCTAAGTCATGGGATTGGGTAAATAGGTAAGGAAGTCCTTTGTTGTAAAGAATGGGTCAAAGTTGACCAAAACGCCCTTGATAGGTATATCGGGCAAACGACCTTAAAAGTCATTTGGAAACAAGCTATTCGATTAGAGTAATGTTTTGGTCAAGTTTAAAAGCGAAGGGTATGGTTTTGTATGTCATAGACCATTTAATGCATAAATACCCATAACGGGTCAAAATAAGCTTTTGAGCGAAAATGTGTTAAGAGGATGCAAGGCATCCAAGAATTCAATCCTTTACGATAAACAACGTTGAAATTATAAGGTTTATGAGGAATTGAGGTCAAATAATCAGATTATTTTGATAAATGCATGAACGGTTCAAAACTTTGTAAAAAGGTAATAAGCCGAAAGCTTAAAAGTCTAAAGTTTTGTTAATCCGGATGATGGATGTTAATCCCATGTGATGGGGAATTAAATTACGATCCCGTAGGAAAAAGAATCAAGTAAAACGGAAAAACGGTTTGAAAGTTACGGTCGTTTTCGTAAAACAATAATAAACCGAAAACGTATAAGTTAAGAATTTCCTTAACCCGGATGTTAAATTTCAAGTTCACATGATAGAATGTTAATTTATGATCATGTAGGAAGAAACGGGAGGTAAAACGGATAAACGGTTTGAAAGTTACGGCCGTTTTCGTAAAAAGGATTAAACCGGAAAATCTATAACTGCGCAGTAGCGTAACCTACGGCTCAGCCGTAGGCTACGGTACTGGAGGGGCTGTTTTGTTGATTATTCTGTAGCTGGGCTGCAGCGTAACCTACGGCTCAGCCGTAGGCTACGGTACTGGAGGGGCTGTTTTGTTGATTATTAATGGATTGTAAGCTACGGTCTGTAGACGGTAGCCTACGACAGGATTGATAAAATTGTTATATGTTGTTGTTTGATGATGTATGTATGATTATAAGTTGTTTGTATGATTGAATGTATGTTTGTATGTCTCTATACACGTATTTAGAAATGTATGTAAGCATGTATGCACCTACGTATGTATGTTTATAAGTATGTGAGCAAGTATACGCATATATATGAAGGTATGTATGTGAGTAGGCATGTGTGAGTTAGGTATGTTGCAAGTAGGGATGTATGTATGTATATATGTATAATGTTATGAGTGTACGTAATGATGTAGGCATGTGTGTATGTAGATACGTATGTAATGATGTAGATGTGTTTACATGTGGGTGTGTATGTATGTATGTATGTATGTATGTATGTATGTAATTGGTTATGTGTGAATGTATGAATATGTATAAGTATGTATGAAAGTAGGTACGCATGTATCCAATGAAATTGAGTACTAACGATAATATTAGCGTGCCTGGTGAATGAAGTGTAATGCAGGAATAACAAAGGAGTTTCACCACGGATTGTATGATTAGATGGAAAGCTGGGATGTAAAGAGTTAACGGAACGAAAAGTAAACATGAATAAATCTTGCATGTTTATAAAGCGTACTAATGTTATGAATTTTATGTTGTGAGCGCAGGTAGTACGAGTCACGAGGATCATCAAGGAATAGAGGTCGAGGACCGAGTCACAAGACCGATTGTACAGGAAAGTTGGTGTATGTAATATAGAAAACCCATGTTATGTTTTTAATGGTAAATGAGTCGATTTATGGCTTCATGTGAAAAAAGTAGTGTTAAAATGCAATTTTAAGTAAGTCAAGGTACTTATAATGAAAAGAAATTTTATGGTACGAACTTCCGCTGCGACTTTTTTATCAAATACGAACTAGGGTCTTACAAGTTGGTATCAGAGCCCTGGTTTGAGAGAATTAAGTACGAGAGGATAGGTACTTGAACTCAAACCTATGTGCTCTTGTGATAAGAAACTCGTACAATCCATGACTCGATCAAGATCTAAAGGTAGAAATGGAATGAAAACGTGCATGTATGCATTCATATGAAGAAACTAACGGTTATATTATGTGTAAGGTAAGCATAACTGCTTGGAAAGGATGATCCGGGAATGCGGTCTAGACCGGCATCAAGGCAAGTGATAAGACAAATGAACCCCAGGTACGTAAATTCAACGTGTGGGCGTATGAAGTGGTATAATTAAGCAAGCGAAAGAAAATTATAAATGAAATATAACAGTGACATGGCAATGAAGTTTTGAAAATGTTACACGTGCCGAAACTTAATTCTTCGGACATAAGGTGGCGATTACACGAAGGTACGAAACTAGTATGTGGATTGTGTACCTGGCCAGTACACAAGAAACGTATAACGTTCGTGAGACCGTGATAATTGTTACAGGTATGTCCGTTAGAATTAAGTAGTAGGCGGACGTGAGGGTGAAGAGAAATGTAAGACTCTCAGGAATGAAAGTATGAATGCTACGTTAGAATCCGCGAGACGGATTCAAAACATGAAAGAAGCTAAAGTATGAATGCTATGTTAGAATCCACGAGACGGATTCGAAACATGAAAGAAGTTAATGTATGAATGCTATGTTAGAATCCGCGAGACGGATTCGAAACATGAAACAAGTTAAAGTATGAATGCTATGTTAGAATCCGCGAGACGGATTCGAAACATGAAAGAAGTTAAAGTATGAATGCTATGTTAGAATCCGCGAGACGGATTCGAAACATGAAAGAAGTTAAAGTATGAATGATGTGTTAGAATCCGCGAGATGGATTCGAAGCATGAAAGGAATAAAGTATGAATTACCTGTTTGAATTCGCGAGGCGGATTCAACACATGTAAGGAAGAAAAGGTACGAATGATATGTTTGAAACCGCTAGATGGATTCAAACATAGAAGGAATGAAGGGTATGGATGTTACGTTTAAATCCGTGGGACGAATTTAAAACATAAAAAGGATGTAATGAATGCCTTTATAAGTAAGCATGAATGGAAGGAAGTAAGAATGTGTACCTCAATGCATCTATGATAAGTAAGAAAGGTCAGTTTACCTTAAAAGGTCAAACTGCAAAGATAAGCAAAATAAGCAACCAGAATAAAAGAATTGCATGTAAGGAATGAAACATGGAATGTGTAATAGCATGTACATAAGAAGTTGTGAAAGGATTATAGATGAGTAATCATCTAGTATAATGAATGTTTGAATGAAATATGCTAACTGCTAAATTGTTGATGATAATGTTAGAACTCTTGATGTGACTATTAAGTCAAACATAGATGTGTATGTGTAAGAGGAGATGAGAAAGGTTTCGGGGAAGAAACCTCATTTAAGGGGGGTAGACTTGTAACACCCCAAAAACGGGTTTGGTAAATTAAAACCCGGTTGATATAAAGAAATGAGTTTTAATCTCTTATTTAACCAAAATGAAACTAGAGGGACCAAAACCGCTAAGTGGGAAACATGATTTTATAAAACAAAAAATTAAAACACCACACACACATAGTGTGTGTGTGTGTGTCGATGATCAGGAAGGAGAAAGAGGGTTCAAACCCTAGTTTCTTCAAAATCTTCAAATTGAAAGGCAAGATGAAGCTTAAACTCATAACCGAGCATAGATTAATGATCACCTTCACAAGGGGATCGCAAGGTATGTCTTAAAAGTTAGATTGGTGATTATGCACGAAGTGGGTTATGTTGTAAATCACGAATTTGTATGAAATTGAGCATGAGTATGTGTTAGATTCATCATTTGGAACATGGATTATGCATGGTTTGGGTTAATTTGATGTTTTTAAGTGAAACCCGTTGATTATGGTGATGATGACGACTTGAAAGATCACCCATGTCCAACTTCTTGCTTAAGATTGATGTATTATGATGTGTATGATGGATTCTTACTAGAGGAATTGAAAGAAATGTGATGCTAATATGTTTGATGTTCATGCATGGATGATTTATGTTGATTAGTAGAAGGATTTGGATGAATTATGTATGAGATTAGGAGATTGTGCATGAACTAGTTGTACTTTATGTTTAGAAGGTAGTACATACACCAAGGGTATGATGATATTATGAAGAACTTAAGTAGATCACTAGTAAGTGATTAATAATGTAGTTATGAAGTGGGTTTTAGATAATGTGATGTAAATTGATGATTTACTTATGTTAATGATGTTTGGAATCAAATATGTGTAAGTATGTTTAAAGAAATTGGATAAGAAATGATGGACTAGCATGTTTTAAGGTTAAATGATAAACTTAATATAAGATCCGTGTGATAAAAAGGATTTGATGAATGATGAACAAGCTAACTATCTTAAGAATGATATATGATAGTTGATGCTTGATAAGCGACATGGAAGCTTGGCAAAGAAGCGGGTCAAACGGGACTTATGTGCACGGGAAGCATATTTGGATGAGAGGTAAGTAAAGCTTACACCCCTTTTTGTAGAATGTCTATTCAATGTATAGATTACAAATATGGTAAGTAAATATGTGAATTATTAAATATGTGAATTATGATGTTTCGACAAGTTTTGGTATGGGCCGGAACATGTGGTTATGTTAAGAAACCAATCTTGATGGTTAAAAAGGGCATCATGGTAATTTTGGTTGCAAGTTAACGAAAGAATAAGTTACATGGAAGGGGTAACGAGTAACTAAAATCCCACAAGGATAAAAAGGATATTTAGACTTAACGGGTCGAATGGTGAAGATGTCACCATTTGGCGTTATTGACTAATGAATTGTTTTGTTAAGTATTATGAATTCACAGAATGTATAGCAAAAGGATTTGCGTTGCTATTATCTAGCAATTTAGCGGATGAAGTATTAAAATGGGTCATAGCATTGATTCGAGCCAGGTATGTATGAGTAGAGTCGTTGCTAAGTCATGGGATTGGGTAAATAGGTAAGGAAGTCCTTTGTTGTAAAGAATGGGTCAAAGTTGACCAAAACGCCCTTGATAGGTATATCGGGCAAACGACCTTAAAAGTCATTTGGAAACAAGCTATTCGATTAGAGTAATGTTTTGGTCAAGTTTAAAAGCGAAGGGTATGGTTTTGTATGTCATAGACCATTTAATGCATAAATACCCATAACGGGTCAAAATAAGCTTTTGAGCGAAAATGTGTTAAGAGGATGCAAGGCATCCAAGAATTCAATCCTTTACGATAAACAACGTTGAAATTATAAGGTTTATGAGGAATTGAGGTCAAATAATCAGATTATTTTGATAAATGCATGAACGGTTCAAAACTTTGTAAAAAGGTAATAAGCCGAAAGCTTAAAAGTCTAAAGTTTTGTTAATCCGGATGATGGATGTTAATCCCATGTGATGGGGAATTAAATTACGATCCCGTAGGAAAAAGAATCAAGTAAAACGGAAAAACGGTTTGAAAGTTACGGCCGTTTTCGTAAAACAATAATAAGCCGAAAACGTATAAGTTAAGAATTTCCTTAACCCGGATGTTAAATTTCAAGTTCACATGATAGAATGTTAATTTATGATCATGTAGGAAGAAACGGGAGGTAAAACGGATAAACGGTTTGAAAGTTACGGCCGTTTTCGTAAAAAGGATTAAACCGGAAAATCTATAACTGCGCAGTAGCGTAACCTACGGCTCAGCCGTAGGCTACGGTACTGGAGGGGTTGTTTTGTTGATTATTCTGTAGCTGGGCTGCAGCGTAACCTACGGCTCAGCCGTAGGCTACGGTACTGGAGGGGCTGTTTTGTTGATTATTAATGGATTGTAAGCTACGGTCTGTAGACTGTAGCCTACGACAGGATTGATAAAATTGTTATATGTTGTTGTTTGATGATGTATGTATGATTATAAGTTGTTTGTATGATTAAATGTATGTTTGTATGTCTCTATACACGTATTTAGAAATGTATGTAAGCATGTATGCACCTACGTATGTATGTTTATAAGTATGTGAGCAAGTATACGCATATATATGAAGGTATGTATGTGAGTAGGCATGTGTGAGTTAGGTATGTTGCAAGTAGGGATGTATGTATGTATATATGTATAATGTTATGAGTGTACGTAATGATGTAGGCATGTGTGTATGTAGATACGTATGTAATGATGTAGATGTGTTTACATGTGGGTGTGTATGTATGTATGTATGTATGTATGTATGTATGTATGTATGTATGTATGTATGTATGTATGTATGTATGTAATTGGTTATGTGTGAATGTATGAATATGTATAAGTATGTATGAAAGTAGGTACGCATGTATCCAATGAAATTGAGTACTAACGATAATATTAGTGTGCCTGGTGAATGAAGTGTAATGCAGGAATAACAAAGGAGTTTCACCACGGATTGTATGATTAGATGGAAAGCTGGGATGTAAAGAGTTAACAGAACGAAAAGTAAACATGAATAAATCTTGCATGTTTATAATGCGTACTAATGTTATGAATTTTATGTTGTGAGCGCAGGTAGTACGAGTCACGAGGATCATCAAGGAATAGAGATCGAGGACCGAGTCACAAGACCGATTGTACAGGAAAGTTGGTGTATGTAATATAGAAAACCCATGTTATGTTTTTAATGGTAAATGAGTCGATTTATGGCTTCATGTGAAAAAAGTAGTGTTAAAATGCAATTTTAAGTAAGTCAAGGTACTTATAATGAAAAGAAATTTTATGGTACGAACTTCCGCTGCGACTTTTTTGTCAAATACGAACTAGGGTCTTACAGTTATTGTAAAAAAAAGTGTGTTTTGTGAGATGTGTAGGAAGAAATCTACACCCTTTAATCTATAATCTAATGGTTGAGATTATAATGGCATAATTGTAGATAATGTTTACCATTAAAATAACTAATTTTCTAAATTAAGGGTATAAAGGTAAATTTAACAATTTTAAATTCAAAAACCCACATGCGATACACATGCAAGTTTCCCCCGTCTTTTTTAAACGTCAATACCTTTTTATATGTAACTTTAAAAAAAAATAAACCATAAAAACGAGAATTTTTTATCTTTAATATGAGTACCATATTGATATACTTATATAAGGAAAAAAATTATGTTTCGATCGGATGTTTTAGTCCATGGTGTTTTGTCTATGTTGTTTTAATTGTATAGTGATTCAAGGCGTTGTATTTTACAGTAAAACACCATGAACGTATATAAGATACCATAACATTGCAAATACCATTGAATTCAGCAAACTACTTACAGTAAAACACCATAAACATATATAAGACACCATAGTATTGCAAATACCATTGAATCCAGCAAACTACCATTTTCTTAGACAGAAACACCAATAAACTAAAATAAAACACCATAAAAACAAGACACCATACAAGTATACAAAGACACCATTCCATTAGCAATAAAAAAAATATCATTATATTCAACGAGCAAACTTTTCCCTTTTATAAGACACTATAATCTGTTTTGAATTACTAAAATAAAACACCATATAAAACAAGATTGAAAGATTGAATGTAAATGGTACTTGCAATGGTGTTTTACTATAAAACACAATGCCTTGAATCACTATACAATTAAAACAACATAGAAAAAACACCATGGACTAAAACATCTGATCGAAACATGATTTTTTTAATCTATATAAGCATAATGTAACGCCCTGCTTCTTCGTACTTTCCATAATTAGAAAGCGTTGTTTGATTCATTGTTTTATTTTTAATAACATGTTACTAACTAGGTTAAATGTTCCTAGTTATTATACTTATGAACTTTTATTATATATATATATATATATATATATATATATATATATATGAATTAAATTTCAATACTTTTGGGGTGTTACACTCAAACCGAAGTTGGATCACTTTACAGTTTGCTTCGACCGTGTCCCTGCGGGGGACTTGACCCACAACGATCGAGTCGAAATCGCGAAGATCGAGTACATGCACGATGGGAATACGGATTTTAAGTGAGTTCCCCGTTTAATATTTATCGTACTATGTAGTTTTTTTAGGATTTAATAAGTAGGTTTTTTTATTTATTAGGATTTAATAAGTAGGTTTTTTTTATTTTTAGGATTTAGTAAGTAGTTTTTTTTTTTTTAATTTATTAGGATTGTCTTTTATGTATTTTTTTTAAATTAATATAAATTGTGTTTTTTTAATATAATTTTTAACTAAAACACACATGGCACCCCACCCCGGCTTGGCCAGACCGCTTCCACACCCCATTTTTTTGGATGTGGACTGGTGGAGCCCACATCTTCCACGTGTCGAGCAATGCCCTCAACATAAGCCCCTCCACACCCCATAGTCTAACACCTAAGTTTTTCATTAAAATAAAGGGCATCTACATCAAGATTATCTTCTTACTAGTTACTAACATACTTTTATCTTAGTAAAAAATGTCTACGTGATTAATATAAAATAAAAATCCATTATATAGACTTATAATTACATGTTCGGTTCGGTTAAGGTTATATTGGTTAACCAAAGCTTCATAACCGTAACTATAATCGGTTAGTTGGTTATACAAAGTTTCATAACCATTAGTTATGTCGGTTGTCGGTTAATAGCGGTTCGATTATATCGGTTATGGTTTAGTTATCGGTTATGACGATTATTTTGCTCACCCCTCACAAGAGTTTTAGTAATCTCAGCATTAGTTTTTTTTTTTACATTAATTTTTATATATAAAATTACTAACCATTTAGTCTTCCATTTGCAAATATTTGAAATTGTATCTCTTTTGTAACGGATAATCATTAAACCAGTAACACACTAGGTTATGAGTTTATTAACATTCTATTATTATCCTTTTGTAACATCTCTAGCGAAAAACTGTCCGCTTGCTTGTCAAAAAGTTCTTAGTAGCAATACCCCCTTCTTCATCATCATCATCATCATGTAGCATCCGGATCAAGGAGAACCCTTTACAATAAAATATTTATATCCCTTGTCACAAGCCGTTTATGTCTGCGGCATTTTACACCATTTAGCTTACAAAATGTACTTAAATTAAAAGAAGACACTATAGAATCAACAAATACTACCATTTAAACACAGTTATAGATAAATGTGTTAGGAAATTAGTGTTGATACTTTAATTATGGTTTTTTTGCTTTCCATTGTGTCGAAGATAACAGTGTAAACAAAAGATTTTTGCTCGAAAGAACACGGGCTCTGATACCACGTACTATGTTGGGTATAAAGATTGGATTACCCTATGAAAAACAAAAAGCTAGAATAAAAAAGAAAGTGACAAAAACAAATTGGAATGTAAAACAAGAATGAAACTTTGAGAGCACAAAGAAGTTTTGGATTGATATATATATGAGACAGAGCTTATCTAATGTGGCGGATAATTAACACATAACACATAGTATATACATAATAATCTTAACTAAACCCCGTGTTGTGGGTGCGGGGGTCGTAAAACTATATTAAGTAGTAAGCAAACAACGATCAAAACCGGGAAATCGTAAAATAAAAACATGAATTTATACCGCCACGTGACATAAAACGTAGACACAGATAAACGCGAACTTATATCACGAACTGACGTAAAACATATACGAACTCAAATTTATCAAGAACACTTTTACTTAATTAGCCAAAGGAAAAAAGAGACAAAGGTCTGAAAAACTAAATTATACTATAAGATAAAAAAAAATACCAGAAAAAACCCATCAGATTCTTTGATCCTTTTGATGGAAAAAAGGAGACATATTCAAATGGAACTTTGGTAAATAATTTTAAAATGAAGGTTCAACCAATCCTACCTAATTTGTTAATATATAGTAACTAGTTGATGCACCACTCGTGTTACGGGGCAATGGACGAATAATTCTCAATCAATTAAAAAAGGCTACTATAATTTTGTTAGGAAAAAAAAAACGATGATAAAACCATAATTTTGGGCTCAGGGCAAAACTGTAAATTTTCAGGACTAATGAGCCAGTGTTAGGCAGCTCATTGACACGAAAAAAAAAATTAAATCGAGTAAACCAATTAAAACAAAAAAACCTTTATTGTCACACCCCAACCGATGGCGGAAACATCGGGATGAGACTAGATTGCAAGAGACAACATAACACTATGTGACAATATTATTTAAATCCAATTTCATAAATGACTAAAATTCAAATACAACGTTTCAAATAAAGACAAATTGCAACGAACATTGTTTATTATTGAAATGAGTATCTAAGTCCGTCCTAACTTGATTTCTTCATCATCTTGTCTATCAACCTGCAACATGTATTAAAATATAGTTCAATGCAAAAGCAAAGGCGAGTATACAAGTTCTGATACATAGCATAAAAATGGTTTTAAAATAGTCTAAGGCTCGTATCCAACATGAATCACAATATGCAAGTTACTAGTATGTCGTAACGGTGTCAAGTATATGTTCAAACCCAAGAATCCAATGCGTTAAAATAGCCTATCCCCGGATAGAATAAAGGGAGGTTAACATGTTTGACTTAACAATACCCCAAGAATCATGGGCGGTGCATTACTCCTATAGCGCTATAATTGTTAAGGGAGGCTTGTACGAAGTTAATGAGCATATAGACACAAAAGTTTAACATCACATAGCATCATATAGTTTCATGTTCAAATATGGATAGAGAGTGATTCAAATAGTTTCAAAGTTTCGTGAGTTTAATATAGAATACATGTTGCACCCAAAGTGTTTAAAAGTAAAAATGGGTTCGAGTATACTCACA
Organism: Helianthus tuberosus; assembly: GCA_030545235.1. Classification (NCBI taxonomy): domain Eukaryota; kingdom Viridiplantae; phylum Streptophyta; class Magnoliopsida; order Asterales; family Asteraceae; genus Helianthus; species Helianthus tuberosus. Next base: position 44,229 of record JARYGA010021244.1, read on the forward strand.
ATTTGCTAAGTCTTCCGATTATCCAAGCGTTGACGAGTGTACGAGATTAGGAGGATGGAACACCGAGGTCATCCTATATGGGCAAACGAAGGTGTATGAGTGATCGGATTTATGACGGAGGATTTGAATTGGAATTTACAGTACAACTTATTGATATATATATATATATATATTTTTTATATAGTTTATACAAAAATTCTAAATTAAGTTTATCAAAAATATTATAGGAATGTCGTCAAAATAAATACACATTTATATTTATAGTTATAAAAGTTATTTAAATTCGATACGTTTCCATTAGTGGTTCCTCAAAAAGTAATATATATATATATAGTCTTAGGATCCTGTAAAAAGGACATATTTCATGAGAAGTGTGAGAAGGCATAAAAATTCATATGTAGACATCATGTTTTGGACTTACACATAATGTTTTGCGTTGTTTTGGCAAGAAAACACTAAACATAACAATTTTAGACACAACGCAATGAATTCTATGCTTAAAACTTAAAACACCATGTCAAGAACAATAAGTAGTGTGTTTTAAGTGTTAAATAGTGTCTTTTA
>JARYGA010021245.1:0-20633 GCA_030545235.1 Helianthus tuberosus
AAGGTTACTGCTTCCAAAGGTTCTACTCGTCGTTCCCAACGCCATTTGAAAAGTGTTGACCAACCTTCTGGTTCAGAGCCTATTGATGTTAGTGATGATATTGAGGCGTCAGGGGATCAAGTTGTGGATGTTGGTAAGGGTAAAGAAAAGGAGTTGATTGTTTCAAGCAAGATGAAGAAATTGGTTAAGAAGGGTGCCATTCCTGCTATTCAAGGTTCGTCAGCCAAAAGTGTTGAAAGTTTCGAGGGTTCACAGGACATTTATGTGCCTAATTGGGGGGTTAAGGTTGGTGACAATTTTAAGGACCCAGCTGTTTGTGCTGAAGCCTTGGCTCATTTTGCTCCTCCTGGTGTTCGAAGTGCCATATCTGAGATGGAGGCTGATCATCTTATTTCTAGGATGATGCTCAGTTCCTGCAACCTTTCTGCCTTTTTGACTGAAGGTGTCACTCGCTTTGCTAAAGGGATGCGGGAATATGAGGAGGCCTCCAAGAAGAAGGAGAAAATGAAAGCTTCAATTGCTGCTATGAAGAAGGAAATCGATAGCTTTTCTGAGAAAGAGCTGGCTTGGAACAAGAAAGAGGAGGAGTTAACAAAGAGGCACGAAATTGAGATGGGTGATCTCAAGAAGAGCCTTGAAGCTAGCCTACTGAAGCTGAAAGCTGACCGGGAGGCCTTGGCTGTGCAGCAGAAGGCTTTTGACAAGGAGAAGGATGGTTTGAAAACTTTGGTTGCCCAGGCTACTGGAGATAACAAATGGCTCATTGAGCAGGGTTTTCACCAGGTGGTTACCTATCTTTTGCATTCTAAAGAGTTTAACTCCGCTCTTGGTGATGTTTACACTAAACTGTTTAATCTGGGAAAACACCAAGGTCTTATTGCGGGTTATAAGCTTCACGAGTCTGGCCATCCCTTAGAGAAGTCTCCCCTGTACCGTCCCGAGGCTTCTGATGTTTTTAAGAGTTCCGTTGAACAAATGGATAGGTTGTCGTATCCGTATGTGAGCCAGGTTGCTTCTTGCTTTGGTAAGCCTCTCTCCGTTTTGCAGGAACTGAAGCCGGACGGTTTGAATGAAAAGTTATGTGCTGAAATGCTTAGCTCCCTTTCAAGGAAACGTTCCTACTCGGGAGATAGTGAAGATACCTTTCCTGGGGAATCGGATGCTCCGAAGGATGCTAGTTTGGAAGGTTCAGCTGTTGAGGATCTGGGTCCAAAAGCTAAAAAGGCTAAGAAGACTAAGAAGGCCAAAGGTAGCAGTTCTGGGGCTTCTAAGCCTTCTACTGATGCATGAATTCGTAGCTTTCTTAGCACTTTTAAAACAATTTATGGTTTGTAACCTCTAAACAATATTAGGTTCTCAGGAACCCTTAAGGTTCCTGTTGGTTGTGACTTAGGCCCTCGGGGTCGCTTGAACAATATCTTAACTTACAAGTCACTAGGACTTGTTTTGACCTATGCTTGAAAGTCTTTTTAGGGCTTTCTTTGATATGATATGATGCTTAATTATTTTCTTTTTTTTATGTTTTTTTGTACCTGTGCTTATTTTGTTAAGGCAGTTTCGTTAGCCTTAACCTTCCAAGCCTTTTGGCTATCTATTAGTAGGTTGAAGCCTTTGAGGTTTCGGGTTGTTACCCGGGTGGCTTGAAGCCTTGAAGGCTTCTTAGTTTTGTGATCTGACTTGGTTTGTATCTTTGTAATTTTTGGTCTAAGTTGTATTGTTTTTAGATTTTCTTTGTCTTCTTGTAACTTTGTCTTTGTCGAGCTTGTGCTTCCCTTATGTTTTTTATACCTTAAAGGGTTTAGTGTTGCAGACACTTAGCCTTGGTATTTTTAACAAGAAGACATAGCACCTATCCTTTTTATCATTTCATTGTTTTTTATTCGACTACATAAGCCTGTTTGTTGGTTGTATTTTTAAGGCTTAGGGAACATTTGGTGTAGGCTGTTCAAACCCGTCTATGGGACAATTTTGTTTTTTCTTAACAAGTCTCATGGAGTTGTATTGATTTAGGAACTCACCCCTTATATAGGTTCATTCAACCCTTGAACCTATTGAGCGATGTGGCCTGGGAGCTCATCCCCTTACATGGCCCTTGCCATGGAGTTTTTTGCTAGGTTCTCAACCTGATCTTAGGATAGAAAGACAAGTTTGATAAAACAACTTCATTCATTCAAGCAATACTTGCTTTTTACAAAAGGTATTCATAGTGTTGTTCGAAATACATTGTGATACAAACCAAACTTTCCTCTCTAAACATGAAACCTTTTCAGGGTTTTGCCATTCCAATGCCTTGGAAGCCTTTTGCCTTCTGAATCTGCTAGCTTATAGGATCCACCCTTGTGTGCTTCAAGGATGGTATATGGACCTTCCCATTTTGGGCCAAGCTTTCCTTGATTTTCTTTTTTGCTAGCTTCATTGTTTCTGAGGACCAAGTCCCCTGGCTTGAATCGTTCATTCTTGACTTTCTTGTTGTAGTAGGCTTCCATTTGTTGCTTGTATTTGGCTTCTTGAATTGCAGCTTGGTCTCGTGCTTCCTCTAGGAGTTGTAAATTCAACATGGTCTCTTTTTGGTTTGTTTTGGGATCCATGTTGACAACTCGTTGGGTTACAACTCCTATTTCAGCGGGGATCACAGCCTCGGACCCAAATACCAAGCTATAGGGTGTTTTCTTATGGCTTGTTTTTTCGGTTGTTCTAATTGCCCATAGGACACTAGGCAATTCTTCAAGCCAGTTGCTTTCGTATCTTCCCAGTCTTGTCTTGATACCTTCCACTATGCTTCTATTCTTCCTTTCAACCTGACCGTTTGATTGCGGATAAGCCACTGAGCTAAAAACCTGATCGATTTTGTATTCCTTGCACCAAATGCTGAAAGGCTTCTCAGCAAATTGCCTTCCGTTATCAGTGACAAGTACTCCCGGTAATCCATAACGGCAAATGATGTTCTCCCAAACAAAGTCAATGACCTGTTTTCCCGTGATCTTAGCAAGTGGTTTGACCTCGGGCCACTTGGTGAAATAATCTATTGCCACCAGCAAGAATTTTACTCCTCCTTTGCTTGGGGGAAATGGACCAACAATGTCCATTCCCCATTTATGGAATGGCCATGCCGAGGTTATCGGGACCAAGTCATGCTTGGGACTTTTTGGGATTGGTGCATGAATCTGGCAAGCATCACATTTCCTTAACTGTTCAGCTGTATCACGATGCATTGAGGGCCATAAATACCCAAGGTTCATGAGCTTTGCAACCACCGACCTGGCTCCAAAGTGAGCTCCGCATATACCTTCGTGAATTTCCTTGATCAAATACTTACTTTGCTCAGGACCGACACATCTTAGCAAGGGAGCAAGGTAACCCTTTTTGTAAAGGGTTTCTCCTTGTAGTACGTATTGCCTTGCCTTGATTTCAACCCTTTTAGCTTCTACTTGATCATTGGGTAATTCACCATTTTTAAGGAACTTTTTGATGGGAGTCATCCAGTTTGGATCTTCTTCGGTAACTACATCTTGAACTTCCAATTCATCGATTGATGGAGCCTTCAATACTTCTACCAGCACCTTCTTGGTAAGGTGGGCGAAAGTGAGAGATGCAAGCTTACTTAGGGCATCAGCCTTTTTGTTTTGAGATCTGGGGATCTGTTTGATGTTGCATTCTTGGAAGGTACTCATCAGCTCCTTGGTTTTTTCTCTGTATTTTTTCATGTTGGGCTCTTTAGCTATGTAGCTATCATTCACTTGGCTTGAGACCAACAACGAATCTGTGAACACTTCAAGCTTTTCAACCTTCATTTCTTTAGCCAGCCTTAAGCCAGCTATTAGTGCCTCATATTCAGCCTCGTTATTGGTGGTCTGAAAATCAAAACGGAGAGCATATGTGAATTCCAACCCTTCTGGGTTGATCAAAACTAGCCCAGCCCCTGACCCTTCAACACTTGAAGCCCCGTCGGTAAAAAGCTTCCAGGCTTCAGGGTTTGAAGGTTCAGTGGTGGTAGTGTTTACTTCAGTGATTGTTTGGTTTGGGACTTCCACAATGAAATCAGCCAAGACTTGGGCCTTGATAGCTTTTCTTGGGACATAGGTGATGTTATGCTCACCTAGTTCTATGGCCCATTTGGCTAATCGTCCCGAGTTTTCAGGTTTTTCAAGCACATTCCTGATAGGTTGGTCGGTGACCACTTGTACAGGGTGTGCTTGGAAATACCTTCGAAGCCTTCTAGCTGTTCGAACTAGGGCTAGGGCAAGCTTTTCAAGGGGAGGATATTTCGTTTCAGCCAATTTTAAAGTTTTGCTGAAAAAATAAACGGGTACCTGGGCCTTGTCTCGCTCAATGGTGAGGACTGCACTGATGGCCTCGTCAGCAATTGAGAGGTACACCGATATTAACTCCCCAGTTTCAGGTGCCGCAATATCTGGTAGGGAAGCAAGGTGTTGCTTCATCTGGTTGAAAGCTTCTTCAGCTTCCTCAGTCCATTTAAAACCCTTCTTATCTGAGCAGTTCTTGAGCGTTTTGTAGAAGGGCAGAGATCTTTCGGCCAACTTTGAGGTAAAACGCTTCAAGGCTGCAAGCTTCCAGTTTAAGCTTTCAACCTCTTTCTTGGTTTTTGGTGGTTTGGTTTCAAGGACAGCTTTCACTTTGTTTGGGTTAGCCTTGATGCTTTGTTTCCCCACAATATGGCCCAAGAACTTTCCTTCCTCAAACCCAAATGAGCATTTTTCAGGGTTGAGCTTCATGTTAACCTTTCTGAGATTATTGAAAGTTTCTTGAATGTCATCGAGCATTTGATACTCCGTCTTGCTTTTGATCACCAAGTCATCGACATATGCCTCCATGTTTTTACCAATTTGGCTTGCAAAGGCTTTGTCAACGAGTCGTTGGTAGGTTGCACCGACATTTTTGAGGCCAAAAGGCAGTTTTTTCCTCATCCTCTTCCTTCATGAGGATTTGGTGGTAACCTTTGTATGCATCAAGAAAGCATTTGAACGAGTAACCGGTGAGGGAGTCAACCTTGAGATCAATTTTCGGTAGCGGATAGCAATCCTTAGGACAAGCCTTGTTAAGATCCTTGAAATCTATGCACATCCTCCAAGAGTTATCGGGTTTCTTGACCATAACTGGGTTTGCAACCCATGATTGGTACTTGACTTCTCGGAGAATGCCGGCTGACACAAGCTTTTCAACCTCTTGGCAGGCTGCCAGACTTCTCTCGGGTGCTAGGCTTCTTTTCTTTTGGACCACAGGCTTGACATCCGGTGGTATTCTTAACTCATGCTCAGCAATGTTCCGAGGGATCCCTGTCATATCTTCTGGACACCAAGCGAAGACATCGATGTAATGTGTTAGCAGTTTTTCGAGATACGAAAGGGTCTCTTGAGAAAGGCTTAGATTGACCCTTATTCTTTGTTCAGGGTACTTAGGGTTTATGACCAACCTTTGCCTGTCTTCTTCACTGTTTGAGCTCTCACCCTCAACCATGTAAGCTTCTTGAGAGGGTTGAAGGGTTGCTATGCCCCTCTCGGTAGGGCATTTGACTGTGCCATGGCCAACAGACATGGCCATGTAGAATGCACACTGCCCTGGTCTTCCAATGATCACGTCATAGCTTGAGGGGATGTTGATAACCACAAAGGTGAGTGGTTGGATTCTTTCTTTCAGACCTTCGCTGAAACAAACATTAAGTGTCAGTTGCCCTAAAGACTTGAGGGGTATATCGGCGATACCTTTTATAGAGGTTCCAGAGGGTTGAAGCTTTGAACGTTCTTCATTACTCAAGCGGTTGAAGAATTTCTCGAACATGATTTCAGTGGCTGCCCCAGTGTCTATGTATGCCCTACATGTTTGCAACGTTCCCACGGTAGCTTCTACCACAAGAGGGCCAGAGAGAGGGTCTTTCTCCGTTGGGAGGAAGCAGACACACTGAAGCTCCCAAGCTTCCAACCGCTGTCTTTTATGAGGAACCCTTCCATCAAAATCCACCATATTGACTTCCTTGCCTTTTCCTTCAGCCATTTTGTCCCGGACTCCCTTTACCAAATGAGCGAGTTCTCCGGACTTAACAGCTTCTTCAATTCTCTTCTTGAGTTGGAAGCAATCATTGGTGTGGTGACCTTTTTCTTCATGAAACTCACAATATTGCGTAGAGTTCTCATTTTTTCTGCTTTTGGGGAGAGGCCTAGGAGGTCGAAAGTTTTGCTTGACTTCTTCCATTGCAAGGATCTCTTGAGGAGTTTTTGTGAGGGGTCTGAAGCTCATGCCTTTCTCCCTGTTTTAAGGGTTCCGGCCTTCATACCTTCGAGGGTCTGAACCCTTTGACCGTTTGTCATAAGAGTTGAAGTTTCCCCTTTTCCTGGCTGGACTATTGCTTCGCCAGCCGGACCCTCTTTTCCTTTGCTCCTTAATGTCTACTGCTTCCTCTCCCCGGATGTGGGCTTCTGCTCTCTCGAGAACTTCTTCCAAGGTTATGGGAAGAGATTTGTTGAAATCTCTCGTGAGATATTTTGAGGTGATAGCGTTCATGAAACCGGCTACCCTCATTTTCTCATCCGCCCCTACATAAGTTAAACCTTCCTTCTTATATCGTTCAATGAACGCTCGAAGACTTTCGTCATCACGTTGTTTTATCTGGAAGATTACTGTCGCGTCTTTGACATATCGTCTTTGTTGGGAGAAGTTAGCCAAAAAACCCTTGCTGAGGTCGTCGAAGCTTCGAATGCTTCGAGCAGGTAAATCGTTGAACCAAATTCTGGCTGATCCGACAAGAGTTTGCATGAACATTAGACAACATTCAGCATTTGACCATTTCTCAATCCTTGCTGCTCCGGTAAAGATCTGAAGATGGTCCTCAGGATCTTCAGTCCCATAGTATGTTTTGATGTGTGGAGGCATCTTGATCTTTGCTTGAAAATCGTAATCAGCTATTTGCTGTGAGAAGCATGAAAGGTTGTTTGGCTTATATGGTTTAGCCAAGTCTTCTTCAGCCCTTGCATCCACATTATTGCTATTGCCGTTGTTTCCCTGAGTGGCTAGTATCTGATTAATAAAGTGTTGCCACGGGAAGTTGGCCATCATTTGGGTCATCATCTGGGGCATAGGGTTGAAGCCTTGGAGGCTTCCAGGTGCGACAGAGCAGCTAACTCCAAGGGGAGTGCTCATAACTGCACTTCGTGCCAATGGAAGCACGGACAGGGCTTGTTCCCATGACGTTGTTGTAGAAGCTGGGAAGCTTGTTACTGGGGACTGTAGGAGCTGATCTAGGGTCAGCTCATGGCCCAGAGGAGCACCACTAGTAATTGGTTGGGAAGAGAAGATGGGACGCACTGTGGGATTCGTCATTGTGGATAGATATGGGTGAGGGTTTAAAGGATTTCTGGGACCAGCCTCATTTCTAGTTGTAAAAGGAGGCGGAGGTGGTCCGGGAGACAACGTTGGTTCTGGCTCGTCGTAATCTAGGCGAATTCTCACCCCCTTTTCTCTTTCTCTATTCACATGCTGGTTGAGGAGAGACCTCAATTCCAGGAAATTGTTGGCAACCCCCCCGGGGGTGAGTTCAACACACGCTGGGGCGTCAGAGACACCGATATTGGGAGAAGGAACCCCGGATCTGGACGGAGTTGGTGTGTTGAAGGTGAGGAACTCGGGTGTGCTTCCCGGAGTTGAGAAAGAGGTTGGTATAGCCACATGAGCTTGGCTACTACCCGGGGTAGAAGTGTTTGGAATCTGATTTACTTCACCCGGGGATCCACTTTCAGACATGGTGATTTTAAATGAAAAGAGCTACACTACTAGGTCTTTTTGAGGAGAAATAGCGGCGTAGCCCCACGGTGGGCGCCAACTTGTTGATGCAACAAATAAGACACCAAGGATAGTAGCTGGACTGGTTAGGCAAAAGGGTTGAAGGGTTCAACTTTGCCTAACGCAGGTCGTGGGGTCCCCCCACGTTTGCAAGACGTGGAAGGAGGTTCACTAGTTTATTTTTGTTATTTGCTAAGAATCGTCCTCTGAAATATGTTCAGATTCGGATGAAGGAGCAAATAGAATGTATGTGTTTGATATGAAAGAGAGAGTGACTCGCATGAAGCAAGTACTCGAGATGACCAGAGATTGCTAGAATCAGGGCTGGCCAGGAATGTCTCCTGGAGTAAATGAAGTGTCAATTTATAGGAGAAGACATCTCCCAAAGAAGAATGCATTTGACTAGTGACCTTGCTTGCAGTGAGGGGCTTGCCCTTTCGGGGGTTAAAGCCTTTTGACCCCTGGATAATAGCGTGTGCTCTGCAGACCTGCGGTGCTTTTGCGGCTGACGAGTTGGTGGAGCTGCTCGGAGATGTGACTTGTTTACTGTTCCCGTATTGCTTTACTCCATCTCCTCAGCTTTCAACCATTGAACCATTTAACCCTTTGAGCGTTTACATATTTAGTCATTTTATTTAGTCTTGGGCTACCCCCGTCATCAGATGTCATCCTGGTTCGTAGATCCGGTTGAACCGGTCCGACCAATGTACCGGTAAGGCTGTTGGTTTGTTGTCCGATCTGATTACGAATACATTGCTTTTCAGAGTAAGACCACCCGTAGTGGGGGGTTTTTGACGTTTTTCCACAAAAAACGCCCAACAACACCATTTGACCGTCCCGGGGGCGGGGTTTTTTTAAAAAAAATAAACCGTGTCGCGTTGTTTCTAAAACGCCAAAAATTCACACCGTTCAAGATTATACCGTTGAAGCAACGGTAACATTCAAGAACTTTTAATTTTTTTATTCCACTTTTTAACATGTAAAACACCTCACTTTTCACTTATTTTTTTATAAAATTTACCCTACTCTCTTCTATACTACTTCAAATTTTATAAAAAAATTACATCATGAATTCCTTCCGACCCCCTTTCGGTGTTCCGTCTAAACCTGGTAACCCCACTACATATCGCCCGAACACCACCCAACCACAACCAAACTTCAGTTTTCAAGAGATGGACCCGAGTATGTTTGCGTACGCACAAATACTAGACATGGGCGGTTCAAAACCGTTCTTTCACGGTCCACATGGCTTTGCATCCAGGGGCGGTTCGCAACCGTCCACCCAAGAAACCGAACCCGACGTAGAAACAGTACCGACGACACAACCCGAGTCCATTGCCGAGGCATCTCAACACGGTAAACGATCTCATAAAAAAAGGAACCAAACGCTCCACGTCGAAAGGGAACCTACCTCATTTTATATTAGTTTCTTCGGTTTTTTATTTTTATTTTAGCTATGTAATTTTTTTATTTAATGAAATTTTATTAGTTTTAATTTGAAAAAAAAAATAATTGGGTGATAATTGTTGGGGCATTATAGGGCATTATATCACTACACCCATTTTAGAAAAACATTTCATAATGACCACATACTGACTGGACACCCACATGACGTAAAACGCCCAAGGGTTAAGGCATTATCTTCCACTCCCACTAAACATGGTCTAAGGTTCTTTCATCACTCGTTAAAACTAAAGGGTCAAAGTCATGTGTTTCTTGAAAACGCTTAGATTTTATATATTTAAAATAACAAATTTCCGTGACCAGGAGGTTAGCGAACCCATATTTTTTCAAGACTTCTTGTTTCATTTGCAACATAAATTTCAATTCTAGGCCAGTAAGGTGATTGACGGGCATGGCAAGAAATTTCATATCTTCCCGTTTTTCTTTTAGAGATGTTTTTTATCGTATGATGCTTGGATATTTTCCACGTCTCGATCCTTTGTTGTTGGGTGAAATTGAATGTGTCGATTTTCGTCCCAATTTCTTCCAATTGGTCAGTGTACAACCCTTTACTCGAGGCCGAACTAGGGGCCGAACCTGAGGCTGAACCCGATGCCGAACCCGATCTCCTTTGAATCCGCTTTTTTGAGATGTCTCTACCGGGTGGGCGGGAAGGAGAATCATCAAAATCATCCAAATTAAGATCAACATCTTGATCACGAGTATAAGATTGAGCTTAAGAAGAGGATGTTCTTGTCCTTTTGGATGAAGTTGATTCGCTAGCAGTAGAGACTCTCGCCCATATAGAAGCGTACCTACATACATCCCAACAATGCATGTACTTGAACTCGTGCTTCTTGTTTTCTCTGTATGATACCATGACATTCTTGATAAAGTCGGCCTCGGTTTCACCGCTTCTTGGCGAGTTCTTCACCTTATGAAAACAACCGTTGAACGCGGTGACGTGTGTATTTATGTCACCCCACTTGGACGAGAGGCTATCATTTTCACGACACACCTCCGCGCTTTGCATTTGCGTATGAAATGATTTATTTATGGAATCCCAAAAATCTTTGCGCTATCGTGAATTCCCTATTCCAAAAAAAAAAAAATTAGGCATTATAAAAAAATTATAATAAAACTGAAAACAATAATATTTTTATAAAAAAAATACCTTGAATCGGATTATGCGAGTCGTCGATATAACATCTTGTCAAAGTAGTTTCTTCTTGAGGCGTCCACTTTATTTGTGTTCGTTGAGTGGCCACTAGTACTTTATCTTCATCAGTTTTTTTCTTGTGACTTCTTTTTTTGGCCGGTTTGGATGACGAACCACCAACGTGTTTCGGTTGTGTTTCTGTTACGGAATCGGGTTGGAAAAGATTAACTAGAATAGATGAATCGTCGTATGGAAAGTTCGTGAATACACGGTTTCCTAAATACGACGCGAATCTGGCTAGATCGGGACACGGTGAGTATACTAAAACGTGTGGATGGCCGTGTGTAAGGGGTATTTGGGTCGGGTTTGTTGGTTGACGGTTTTGTGGCGGGCTAGGGTTCAGGTTCTCTTGGTAACCAAAGGGGTTGGTTGGGTCGCAGTTTCGGTTAAATGGATGCTTTGTACAGGATTAAGTGGTTGAATTTATAAAAAAATATAGAGATAGAAGAAGTAGAAAAGTATAGAAGTGGTAAAAAATTGTAAAAAATGGATGAGTATTTGTAATGTTTAAAAAAGAAATAATTATTTTTAAATAAAGTAGCCGTTTGGCAACGGCTAGCCCAAACGGTTATCCATCGCCAGCCAATCCAAGCCAACCACCTCACCTCTCCCCCCGCCCCACGCCAGGCTTCAAACCCATGCCAGCGGGGCAACGCCGTGGCCAACGCTGACCCGTTGTGGTTTAGCCAGCGTTGCTTGCAATCCCCACCCCAATCAACGCCCCACACCCTGTAGCCTTATCTTCTCCTCCCACTACACATCATTTAATAAGTTATCTCAATTCTATGATTAGAGGAAGTTTGGTTTACAAACAATTTTTTAGACAAATCGAAATCTGTCAAATGTAGAATTTATGTCAATCTATATTTAATTTTATGTATTAGAATCTCTCCAAATATTGTAATATGCGATAAGTGTAGCTGTCAAAATAATCATGTCTACCTTAAAAAAGTTATTAAAGAAATTATAATGTGGTGACTGGTGACTGAGGAGAACATTACACTTCTTTAACTGAATTAATGAAATGTTTGAATTCTTTTAGTTGGAACTTGGAAGAATATTATAAGATATTTATTAGAAATTAAGAATTCCAACGTAGGGCTTGTTTGGCTAGGCTTTTCAAAACAGCTTATTGACTTATTTGCTTTTCTTCAAAACAGCTTATTTGCTTATTTGCTTTTCTGAAAAGCAAATAAGTCAATAAGCTGTTTTGAAAAGCTTTAAAATGGAGCTTTTCAAAACAGCTTATTGACTTACTTGCTTATCAGAAAGCAAATAAGCTCTTTTGAAAAGCTCAGCCAAACAGCCCCGTAGTTGGAAGATTAGTGAAATGTTAGACTGAGGGGAGTGGGGCGACCTTTTGAGGGGGCGACTTGCGCCATGTGTCGCCACGTCATCATAGAGGTAGTTGGGTAAAAAAATGAGGGTGGTGTTCATGGCAACTCAAGATGCCCAATAAAGAGTTATGATTGGTTGTTTGAAAAAGTGAGGTTTTTGATTGGTGGATGAAAAAGGAGGATGGCATCCTCTGCAAGACGCCCAAGATGAAGTTGCTATGAAAGTTGCCTAAGGGGCGCGGTGTTTGAGGCATCTTGGGGCATCTCAAAGGGAGGAGTCGCCCCACTCCCCTCAGTCTTAGAATTCTTTTAGTTGGAAGAATATTAAAAGATATTTTTTTAACGGTCAACAAATATTTTATTAATAAACATTGACTAACAAACTAGTTAGACCATGTGTAGTGGTAATGGGTTATAATGCCCCCACCATGGGGCATTATCCGACACGTGGCGTCCTAGTCAGCGATGGGGCATTATAGCAAAAGTGGCGTAGTGGGGCATTATGCCAATAACCCCCATTCAATCATTTCACAATTATTTATTTTAATTTAAAACATATAAAAAACTTCATTAATTAAAAAAAAAATTACATTACTTGAAATAAAAATAAAAAAAACTGAAAAAAAAAACAGAAAATAAAAAAAAAAACAGAAAAAAAATCGAAAAAATTAAAAGCCGATAAATTAAAAAAAAAAAAATACTAGTTTTCATCTTCGCTTTCTTCACCCTCGCCAACTTCGTCTTCGTCGTACTCCGTTTCTTCCTCTCCCTCAGGTGGTACATACCGAACCGACCATGCGTGGTGTAGCAAATAAACCATTAACTGGGAATGGTACGGTTCGTAACGCAGCTCTCGCGCATTATTCACTCGTTCTTCCATTGACGCCTGTGGATGCTCCTCTTGAACGGCTTCTAGCACATAATTCTGGCATATCGCATTTCCTTCGTCTTCCAAGATCATGTTGTGCATTATTATACACGCGTACATAGCATCTCTCATTTTTTGCTTGCTCCATGCACGACAAGGATTTCTCAAATATTGTTAGCGTTGTTTAAGAACCCCAAAGCATCTCTCAATGTCTTTTCGTGAAGACTCTTGAACGTTTTTAAAGTATGCTCTTTTTTCATCAAAAGGATCACTATACGTCTTCACGAAAATCGAATACCTAGGATAAATTCCGTCGCTCAAATAATACCCATGAGGGTAGTAGTTTCCATTTGCGTAAAACGACGCTTTTGGAGCTTTGCCAGAAATCCACTCCTCTAACAACGGAGATTGTTCAAAAACATTGATATCATTGCATGACCCGACCACGCCAAAGTAAGCCGACCAAACCCAAAGATCCTGTGAAGCAACCGCCTGAAGAATAATAGTGGGTCCTTTTTGGTCACCCCGTGTGTGTTGGCCTCGCCATGCAGTCGGGCAGTTATTCCAACGCAAATGCATGCAATCTATGCTCCCGATCATACCAGGCAAACCATGCTCAGCATTATGTACCTCGTAGATCTTTTGAAGGTCGTCCCATGTAGGCGTTCTAAGATAACGCGCACCGTACACATCAATTATACCTTTATAAAAAAACATAGACAAATATAAGCTTAAAAACAAAATTGTAAACATACTCGATGTTTAAAAAAAAAGTAAAGTATAGGAATTGTACCGCGACAAAAATGCTCCAAGCTGTCTCTCGTTGTTTTCTCCGCCATTTTTAGATACTCGTCGTTGATGTCGGTAGTGTTTCCATAAGCAAGGATTCGTAACGCCGACGTACACTTTTGGATACCGGTAAATCCAAGTTCCCCTCTCGCATCCGGTTTTTGTTTAAAATAATCGAAGTTTGCTTCCAAGTCGTCGACTATGCGTAGAAACAACCGCTTACTCATTCGGAAACGACGCCTAAAAAATTCGTTTGAAAATGTCGGCGCCTCGTCAAAATAGTCTTTCATCAAACGATCGTGTGCCGCGCGTCGGTCTCGTTCAACATAGCGTCTTTTATTTTTTTCTGCTTCGGGCCGACGAGAACGGTTGACATATCTCACCGCTAGTTGACAAGCACTCGTAACCGCCTCTTGCTCAAGCTCCTCATCGGTCGAACCATCGCCATCTGCAAAATACTCGTTGTAGTAAAAATTTACCATGGATGAAGAACTAGGAGAATCCATCAAGGTTTTTTAAAAATGGTTGAATTTTTTAGAGAGGTTTTGAGATTGTTTTTGTTGAAAGTGAATGAGTTTTGGTTGTTTATATATATATATATATATATATATATATATATATATAATAGGTTTAAAAAAAAATTTAAATCAACTAGCCGTTATAGGAACTAGCCGTTGATTGGTTGGTTCAAGATTGAAGGAGCGTTTTAATTTAAACGCCGGGAGCAATTTTTTTCGAAAATCAGTCCTATAACGCCTACCGTAATGGTAGGCGGGGCGTTATAGGGCGTTATAATGCAAAAAATTTTAAAAAAAACGCCCCAGTACGCATCCTCTTAGACCAAAAAAGCACCACACAACTTTTTCGTTATTATATGATATTTATTAGAGGGTTAAATTATTCTACAAAGTCTCTTCCGTTATTATAAGATATTTATTAGAGGGTTAAGATATTCTACAAAGTCTCCTAATTGTAAGAAGTGTAAGAAGGATTTATAGAGTGAGAAGTGTTCAATAACCTAAAATTAAACCCACTACATCACCACTCAAAACCTAAACACCCACCACCACCTAAAAACCTAACCCCACCCCACCCACCGCGCCAAAAAAAAAAAAACTATACCTCACAAAAAAAAACCCCAAAAAACCTAACCTCCCCCCACCCTCACCCCAAAAAAAAAAAAACCTAAAAAAAATCTAAACACCCACCCCCCCACCCTCTCAGCAAAAAAAAAAAAATTTTTTTTTTGGGTGAGTGATGGGGGAGGGAGTGGGTGGGGGCGAGGGTTTAGGTTTTTCGGTGGTGGTGGATGTTTAATTTTTTTTTTTTTGTAGTGGGTTTTTTAGAAGCCTTTGTACCCTTCTTATAACTGGGATCCTTTATATTTGATCCTAATCCATTTATTAGAATTCCAACTTTTCCATTTTCCAATAAAAAATATATGTTAAATGCATATCCAGCAAACCTATGTAGATATGAACTCGAAAACAAGAAATGCTGGCTCCACAAAATTGGAAGAAATTATCACCAAACTAAGACCGTGGGGTATGGGGGGTTTGGGTTGGGGCTTGGGTTGGGGCATTTGTTGACACGTAGAATGGGAGCCCCCCCACCACCAAAACCCACGCCCATGGGGTATGGTGGGGCTTGGGTTGGATGCTTGGGTTGGGGGCATGAATTTGGTTTGGCCATTGAGAGCCTGCCATGTCACTTACTAGCCCGCCCCACGCCCGGCTTCAAACCCACGCCAATGGGGCCACGCCCAAACCCAAGCCCACCCGGGGTGGTGGCTTGGGCGTTTTCCCCCAACCCACGCCCAAACCCCCGCCCCATACCCCACGGTCTAAACATGTGGCCCTTAGAAATTAAATGTCTTACGCTATTGGTCACAACCTGTGAGATGGATTGCTTGTCAAATTGTTGAACACATGCACTTCACAACTTGTGATGTGGGCTAGGGTTTAAAATTGAGATGATCGCAACTTGCAGCATAAAGTTTGTCTCGATTGGTTGTCAAGTTGATCATATACTATTCAAAACTTGTGAACTTGGCAAGCTAGGGCTGCGAATTGTGAATTGAGATGATCGCAACTTGCAGGATTAAGTTTGACGTTGATTTGCAGGTTTGTTGTAGTATTGTTGATCGAAAGAATGAACATTTCAACTAAGGTTACAAAATACAAGGTAAAAACCAATATATATTAGTTGTACGTTTATTTAACCCAACTTTAATCCAGGTTAGCTGGTTCAGTGTTGGTTTTCACCGGTTTACTCACCTCTATTTAGGTTCTAGCACTCATAAAACTATTAAAGTCAGTCTAAGTCAAACAGTAATTATATTTATTCAAGGGGTAGGTTAGTACCCCTCTTATTACTTTTTATACCTCATTTCGATAAAATAATATTATAACGTGTAATATTTACCCCCTATACAAATCATCATTTTTAAAAACATTCTTCTTATTACAAAACAAATTCAAAAGTGCAAAAAAACAAAAAAAAATTACAAACATTTTTTTTTTCAAAAATAATTGTTTGTTTTTATTTAATTTTTATTTAAAAGCATATTTTTAATAGTTTTCGGATATTGTTTCTAAAGACACTTTCTCAAATAGCATTTTGATTATGTTTTTTTATTGAACATCTTTACAAATAAATAATAACATTTTTTTATAAAAATAATAAAAAAAGTTTTGAACTTTCTTTTTGAAAAAAATCTTTATTATGTTTTTTCTTCGTCTAGTTTGTATTTTAAATGTCTTACTTTTATAATTTTTAATACTTTAAAATGTGTTTATAAAATAACTAACAATTTTATATATTTAAAAAAGTAATTTTTTAAATATCGTTTACAAACCCTAGCACATATTAATCATTCAAACTATCTATGTAAGTGAACAAATAAACAATAGGTACTAAATTTTATCAAACTATAAATTAAGAATCTATATAACTTCAAATTTAATTAGTGTAAGGAGTATGTTATAAACAAGTTAAAACCAGTTTAAGACTCCCGATCGAAGTGAACACTTTTCTAAAGCAAAAGAAATGGACATGGTTGATTCACAAATATTTTTCTCTTCTTTACCTAAAAATATATTAAACTGATTGATTTCAAAACTTTCTGTAGATTTTTGGGTATTATTGTTTATACAGATTTAATGAGGATACCTACTTCAAGTCGTTCCAAAAAAGAAAAAAACCATTGCAAAATATTAAAAATAATAAATATAAGACATTTAAAATACAAACTAGACGAGGAAAAAAAGATAATATAGAATTTTTCAAAAAGAAAATTCAAAACTTTTTTCTTATTATTTTTATATGAAAAACATTATATACTATCAATTTGAAACAATATAGTGCATAATGGGTTTGTACATGTTGCTTAGTGAGTTATTTGTGCATAGTTGTATTGTACATCATGCTTAGTGTGTATAAATTTGTAAAATAAAATGTATACTATCAATTTGAAACATGTTAGTGCATATGTGGTTTGTACCACATGTTTATTAGTTTGTTTATGTTGTATTAAGTTGTATCATGTGCTTAATTTGTAGTATTTTTTAGGTATTAACTTTGGGTTTTGTTTGGCTTCAAAACTATCAATTTGAAGCATGTTGATTCAAGTCAAATATAATATTTTTGCGTGCTTATTTTATGTATGTTTCGTAAAAAAACTTTCGAACCGAGTGGCGTCAAATTATGGTTTCTTTTTTTTTTCCCTTTTTTTCGAAAGCTCTAACTGATCCCTTTTGATTACACGTGTCAGTTTTTCCTTCATACCCGTTACGTTTTCTATGTATGATTTAGGTCACATATAATACGTTATGAATTTGATTTACTTTACGTTTTGATCCAATCACGATGCTTATACATGTTACATTCAGTTCAATTGGATACGTCGAAACGTTTGTTTTCATATGGTTAATGCATCACATAACTTTTGGACTAATCCATACAATGTTTACAGTACCCGCGGCGCAACGCGCGCGGGTCTAAATGCTAGTTATTAGTAATTTGTAAAATTGTTCAATAAAAGAAAACATATTAAAAATACTATTTGAGAAAGTGTCTTCAAAACCAATATTTGAAAACTTTTAAAAAATATGTTTTTTAAATAAAAATAAAAAAACAAACACAAATTTTGAAAAAAAAACGTTTATAATATTTTTTTAGACTTTTGAATTTGTTTTGTAAAAAAAGAATACTTTAAAAAAAAAAATGATGACTTGTATAAGGGGTAAATATAATAAGTTTAAATGTGATTTTATGAAAATGGGGCATAAAAAGTAATAAGAGAAGGTACGTATAGTAGCCCCTTATTCAAACACATACATTTATGAATGTTTCTTATGAACTTACAGAGAGGTTACAAGAAATATCTCTGTTATTTTGTGGCGGGTATAGGATTTTTTTTTTAATGTGTGAATGAGAGGTTCAACCAAACTTTTATGAGATGCGGTCGGGATTTTTGTCTATAAAATAGACTAAAAATTTTGTTCACAGGTGTGCCCGCCCACCCACCACAGTACATAAGTCTGCCCCTGTTTCTATTGGTATTTTTACATTGGTGAAAGAAAAATAAATTAAAACACAAGTAAGAGTTTAACCATTTGCTAAACAAAATGAATCAATCAAGTACACTAACACCATATAACCAACTGCAATAACAAACTAACTCATATAACTCATGAGAAATGGTACCTTTAAGATACCGTAAAATCCGTTTGACAACGACCCAGTGTCGATCAGTGGGTGTCTAAAGCCCATTCAAACAACTTAAGCACATTCAAACACTATCTTCTAAAGCCCGTTCAAACTCTATAAACGCATCCAAACACTAACTTTCAAAGCACGTTCAATTATAGTTGATTATCTGCTACTAAATATTTAATAACACATAATCAATATGAAAACGCAAATGAAGATTGTAAGATGAAATCAAGGATTGTGCGGTCCTTGTTAAAAAACAAACAGTTTTGAGTTAACTTTGTTTTTGCTTCCCAAGGTTTGACCGTCTTAACTCTTTTGCTTCATTTGTTTAAAAACTGACAAAATACTCCTTGTGGTTACCATCTTGTCGCCATTTTGCTCCCCGTCCCTAACGCCATCTGAATTGTCTGTTAAAAATAAGGTTATTTTGGTAATTTTACATATAAGAATTTAATTAATTATTATTTATTTAAAAAATCCATTTATGTCTTACCAGACAAATATAAATATAATTAATTAATTAATAAATATATATAAATATACACTTATCTCTCTTTCTCACCCTTCTCTCTCTACCTTCTGTACTAATAGTCGAACACCCATCACCAACAACCACCACTACCACCCGCCACCAACAATCGCCACCACCACCGCATCCACCACCATAAGCCATCATCCACACCCACTCCACCAGCCTACTTTCGCATCTACTCTCATTGTCTCTCTCTCTCTGTCTCTCTCGGAGCCGACAACCATCAGCCACCAGTAACCAATAACAACCCATCAACCATCAGCCTTCTTATAACAACCCTAAAGAAAACCGACACCCTCGAATTATTTTCCGACACCCTAATATATTTTAAAATATTCCAATATGTCCTAAAATACACCCCATACGTGAAAACGGGCCCTGAATACCATAATTATTATTAAAATAAATTAAAAACGGAATTTTTGGGTTTGAGGCGGGTCGCGTGAGCCACACCTCAACCCTTACGCGGGCTGCGACAACTTAAAAACCAGGCAAGCTCCGGTGCTGACACGTGGCCGACGCGTGTTGAACCTACTAGCTGACCCGGATCAGCTACGCCGTTGACCCCCTTTGACGCGGGCCGCGTAGCCCCTTGGCTACTCTTACGCGGGCCGCGAGAAACCCAAACTCAGCCCCTATAAAGCTGGAGCTTGGGCCTTCAGTTTACGTCGCTCAAATTTAATTCTCTCTCAACGAATTTCTGATAGTATAAGCTATAGTCGGGTCTAATACCCCCCCTAATTAGCGAAGTTCTGCTCCGTTGTAAGTATTATAACCCCTGGATAGGTATTAGATACGCTGCCCGATTGATCTAGGGTTCCGTAACGGCTGTCGTGGTTCTGCCCGACGTAGTCGTTGGAATGCGGTCTCGGGGAGGGCATTACTAATGTTAAAATGGGTTATTATACTAACACGTGTGTATTTGTGTAATTTATAGATAATTCCGAGGGAACCCTTACTGAAAACCTAAGACAACAATGTGAGTAATCTCCTTTTTGTAAACAGTTTTTACAAAACCTTAACTATTTTACAATGCAATTTAGCAGTGATTGAGTCTTTGTAATTCTACGATTACTGCCGGTATGTTGGGGTTTTGTATACAAAATGTGAGACACGTTACCATTGGACGAAGAGTTAGCCAATGTGTTATATGACCCACCAGTCAGGATTGACAGTACTGAATGAGTAATTGGGTAGATATAAACATTGTGATCGCTCTCAATACTGTTTAAATTAAATTAATGTTTCTTAATTAAACTGGGATTCACTCACCAGTATTTCCCACTGACAAATGTTTTTAAAACGCGTTTCAGGTAACACAATGTAAAAGCCAATTAGAAGCCAGCTGGATAGCACTGAAGGCTTGGAAAAGTGGCTATAAAAGTTACCTAAATAAAGAAGGCGTTTTAATTCAATAAAATGGGATTTATCCCTATAAATCAGTTTGTAATGAAAACTTGGGTTTTATCCCAATGTGTTTATTTCTATAAAATGTGGTGTTTTACTCTGATAAAATATTTCCTAACTACGGTCCTGATGTAATTTCCGCTGCGAAATTAATAAACACCGATACCACCGACACTGAGTTCGCGGCCGCCCGTTCCCGGGACAGATAGGGGGCGGGGGTTGCGACAGAAGGTGGTATCAGAGCTAAGCCACTTATTCAGCCACAGAAGCGTTCTGCTGACATCAAAATTCAAATTGTTAGGAAATAAGTTACGGGAATACGTGCATAATTGGATTTTCTTGTTATGTGTTATTTGAATATTTGTTAGTTTACAGTATAAGCGACCAAGGACCATCTGACGCGTATCGTCAATTGTCTGGTTCGCCTAGAAGCGAAGGCACCTCCTCTTCTCAGCCTGCCCTCTCAGGGTACTCTGCTGATACGGAAGAAGGAATATTCGTGTTTAAGGCTCAGTCCGAGGAGCCATTCCC
>JARYGA010021246.1:0-22462 GCA_030545235.1 Helianthus tuberosus
ACTGTGCTATCTCTCTTTCGTGCATCACTTGAATCGATAAGTGTTGCATGCAATAATGATATGACATTTTGCAATATATGATGCACATGTATGTATGATAACAATAATCAGAAAGCATTCATGTCATAAATGTTAAATCAGCACAGTCATTAAGCACTAATCATTGTCTAATTATTGTACGGATACATGCACATTTTGACAATTGTCACATTCTCCCCCTGTTAAGAAAATTTTGTCCCGAAATTTTAAGCTGCGTTATTAGTTGCAGGGGAGTTAGGGAACAATTTTGGATGTTTTGCTTTCATACGATCTTCACGCTCCCAGGTAAACTCTGGGCCTTGAGGTGCATTCCAACGAAACTTGACAAGATTGACACTACTCCTCTGAGTCTTGTTAACCTTCCAATCTGTAACCTTAACGGGTTCTTCGGTGAAGTGGAGTGTGTCGTCTATATACGCTTCATCTGCAGGGATGACCACTGTCTCTTGAGTTGGACTTTTCTTCAGATTAGATACATGAAATGTATCGTAAACACCATTTAGTTCCGCTGGTAGCTCCAACTTATACGCTACTGTACCAACCCTTTCCAGAATTCTGAATGGCCTGATATATCATGGGTTTAACTTGCCATACTTCCCAAAGCGTGCTACACCTTTCCAGGGTGAGACTTTTAACAAAACCATATCACCCACTTCAAATTCCAAGGGTTTTCGACTTTGATCCGCGTAACTCTTCTGTCGATCACGAGCCGCCTTGATGTGCTCTCGGATCTGTATGATCTTATCAGTTGTTTCTTGGACCAGTTCGGGACCAACCATCTGTCTGTCACCTGTATCTGCCCAGTATAATGGCGGTCGGCACTTACGTCCATGGAGAGCCTCGAACGGTGCAGCTTGGATGCTTGTATGGTAGCTGTTGTTATAGGAAAACTCAACCAGAGGCATATGAGTATCCCAACTGCCACCTAAATCC
This sequence comes from Helianthus tuberosus, assembly GCA_030545235.1. Lineage (NCBI taxonomy): Eukaryota > Viridiplantae > Streptophyta > Magnoliopsida > Asterales > Asteraceae > Helianthus > Helianthus tuberosus. The sequence continues at coordinate 973 of JARYGA010021246.1, forward strand.
ATTACACAAGCGCGTAGCATATCTTCTAGCGTCTGAATAGTTCTCTCGCTCTGTCCGTCCGTCTGCGGGTGAAAAGCTGTACTCAGATTCAACTGAGAACCAAAAGCTTCTTGAAAGGATTGCTAAATCCTTGACACAAACCGTCCATCTCTGTCCGATATAATCGAGATAGGCACTCCATGACGTGCTACTATCTCCCTTAGGTAAAGCTCAGCTAGCTTACTAGTGTTATCTTTCTCTCTAATCGGTAAGAAGTGCGCAGACTTTGTCAACCGGTCCACGATTACCCAAATCGTATCGTGACCTTTGGGAGTCCTGGGTAACTTCGTGATGAAGTCCATAGAAATATGTTCCCACTTCCACATGGGTATTTCTGGCTGTTGCAGAAGACCTGGGGGTTTCTGATACTCGGCCTTTACCTTGGCGCAAGTTAAGCACTTTCCAACATACATGGCAACATCACTCTTAAGTTTTGGCCACCAGTAGTAATCCTTCAGATCTTGGTACATCTTGTCCAATCCTGGATGGATCGAGTACCTCGATTTATGAGCTTCATAAAAAATAACCTCTCTAATACCACCATAAAGCGGAACCCAAATACGTCCCATAAAATACAAGGTTCCTTCCTCGTTGGGTACCAATTTCTTCTCCATTCCTTGGAGATATCCAACCTTAATGTTCTCTTTCTTAAGAGCTTCTTTTTGTGCAGCACGAATACGCAACGTGAGGTCCGTCTGAATAATCATCTCTAAAGCCCTAACCCTTATGGGCTTGACCCTTTCTTTCCGACTTAAAGCGTCTGCTACCACATTCGCCTTTCCGGGATGATACTTGATCTCGCAGTCATAATCGTTTAACAACCCAACCCATCATCGCTGTCACATATTAAGCTCTTTCTGATCGAATATATGCTGAAGGCTCTTGTGATCCGTAAAAATAGCACATCGAGTACCATACAGATAATGTCGCCCGATCTTCAAAGCGAATACCACTACGCCTAACTCAAAATCATGCGTGGTGTAGTTCTTCTCATGGACCTTCAGTTGACATGAAGCATAAGCAATAACCTTCTATCGTTGCATTAGCACACAACCCAATCCCTGACGCGAGGCTTCACAATAGACTGAAAGTCATCGGTGCCTTCGGGTAGGGATAATATAGGTGCATCGCATAGCTTATTCTTGAGCAGCTGAAAAGCTTCTTCTTGTTTGTCTCCCCATTCATACTTCTTATCCTTCTGAGTAAGGGAGGTCAATGGTTGAGCTATCTTGGAGAAATCCTCTATGAACCTGCTATAGTAGCCTGCTAAACCCAAAAACTGTCGGATCTCAGTTTGCGTCTTCGAAGTTTCCCAATTCTTGATTGCCTAGATCTTGGTGGGATCCACATGAATACCATTCTCATTTACCACGTGACCGAGGAACTGTACTTCGCATATCCAAAACTCACACTTTGAAAACTTTGCTTAGAGCTTCTCCTTCTTTAGCAGCTCTAGAATGGCTCTGAGGTGTTACTCATGGTCTTCCTTCGTCCGTGAATAGATCAAAATATCATCGATAAATACGATCACGAATTTATCGAGATATGGCTTGCAAACCCGATTCATCAAATCCATAAATACTGTCGGTGCATTAGTCAACCCAAACGGCATCACTAGAAACTCGTAATGTCCATAACGAGTCCTGAAGGTAGTCTTTGGTATACTTTCTTCTTAAATCCGCAGCTGGTGATAACCTGATCGAAGATCAATCTTGGAATAGTAGCTTGATCCCTAAAGTTGGTCGAATAAATCATCAATCCTCGGCAAGGGATACCGATTCTTGATGGTTAACTTGTTCAGCTCCCGGTAGTCGATGCACATTTGAAAACTACTGTCCTTCTTCTTGACGAACAACACTGGAGCTTCCCAAGGCGAGAAGCTCGGCCTTATGAATCCCTTATCCAACAACTCCTAAAGCTGCGTTGATAACTCTTGCATCTCTGAAGGCGCAAGTCGATAAGGTGCCATGGCTACAGGCACGACGCCTGGAACCAAGTCAATGTGGAACTCGACTTGTCGTCGAGGAGGTAATCCTGGCAAGTCTTCGGGGAAGACTTCAGGATATTCCCTTACCACAGGGATATCTTCTAGCTTTGGCTCTTCGGCTTCCTTATCCACAATGTGAGCCAAGAAGGCAACACATCCTTTATGCAAAATCTTCCGTGCTTTCAAGCAACTAATAATCCGCAGAGGCGTATCATGCTTCTCCCCGTGGATCACAATCGTCTCTTCATTTGCCATCGGGATGCGGATAATCTTCTCATGGCATACAATCTCTGTACGATTACTCGACAACCAATCCATTCCAACAACAACGTCGAAGCTTCCTAACTCAACTGGCAGAAGATCTATTGAAAACTCACGCTCTCCAAGCTCTATAACACAACCTCTAATCACCTCGTTGGCTTCTACTAGCTTTCCATTAGCTAGTTTTATCGAGTACGGGATGTCTAACTTACTTGCTACTAAACCAAGTATATTCATAAACTCTAGAGATACGAAGATATAATCGGCACCAGTATCAAATTACACAGATGCAAAATGTTGATTAATAGGGAACATACCAGTAACCACATTCGGATCCTGACGATCTTCCCTAGCTCCAATGTTAAACACTCTTCCACGGGCTTGGTTATTCTATGGGAAATCCCGCTTAAAATGCCCTACATCATCGCAACCATAGCAACCTTGGCCGCGTTCATTCCCATTACCACCTTGGTTGTTGTTATTATTTCCCCCTCGGTTTCCATTTCCCGCCTGATTTCCATTTCCATTCCTGTTTCCATTTCCTCCCTGATTGTTGTTTCCTCCCTGATTTATGTTCCTATAACCACTTCCACCAGGGTTACCATTACCATTTCCATTTCCTCCTTGCCCACTGTTTCCACGACCAGCTCCAACCCAACATGTTTCCTTAGAATGACCATTTTTCCCATAGTTACCACACTTCCTAAACCTGCACTGGCCGGTATGATGAAACTGACATACATCACACTTTGGTAGAGTACCTATGTACCCTTTCCCTTTGTTCTCAGCATTTGGAGTGCCAGCTTGTGCCTCAACTAGCGGATTAGCATCTCTGCGCTTGTTGGCATGGTTGTTGTTCGCCCGAGTACCTTTCTTGAAGTTTGTGAACTTTCACTTGTTTTCCCCAGACGACTCCACATGAGTCTCTTTCTTCTTTGCCTCAGAAATCGAGAACTTGCCCAACCTGACTGCATCTTCAGTAAGTGCTACGCCCAAGTCAATTACCTTAGTAATCGTTTGTGGCTTGGAAGCAGTCATCATGCTCAGAATTTGTGGTGCCAAACCCTAGATGAAACGTTCTATCCTCTTAAACCCCGGCTCTACCAAGAACGGAACAACACGAGACAAATCATGAAATCTCTGCACATACTCAGCCACCTTTGGACCTTCCATTTTTAGATTCCAGAATTCAGTTTCCAACTTCTGGATTTCGGCTCGGGAACAATACTTCTTTCGCATCAGTTCTTTCAATTCATCCCATGACAATGCATACGCAGCAGCCTCACCCAAGGTCTGAACCTGAAGGTTCCACCATGATAAAGCCCCATCTAGAAACAGTCCAGAAATGTACGTGACCTGATGCTCTGGAGCACATTTACTCATTCGCAAAACAGAATCCGTCTTCTCAACCCATCTCACAAAAGCTACGGCACCCCCAGTGCCGTCGAAGTTCAGAGGCTTGCAGTCCAAAAACTGCTTATAGGTACAGCCTGTACACAAGCAACATCATTCACAGAAAGCATTAGCAAAGCACACTTGGAAATGTGGGTGCATATGTCTGTCGACTTCATCTTGTATCGAGTCTTGTAATAGATTAGATTGATCTGGGCACGAAAAACGAGAAACGTGTTAAAAGGGTCATTTCGCACGAAATGGAAAAGTCCATTTCGCACGAAATGAGAATGCCATTTCGTACGAAATGGAGATGACCATTTCGTGTGAACCGTTTCGTGCAAAATGGGTTTGCCTATATATAGGTGCCTTGTTCAAATCATTTGTAACTTTCTGATTCCGGTACCGAGGTGCTCCCGAAGTGTCTCCAGACTGTAAATCGTTGTTATATCAATAAACAAGACAATTAGAGTGTAAATCAAGCTGTTTCAAAGTCAATACGTTTGTTTCCGCCTCTCGTATTGATTAGAACTCTTCTGAACGACTCTTTTTGGTCGTGCAAACGATCCTACAAGTGGTATCAAAGCTCAGGAGGAAGAGTTCTTACTATATCAGCTGAATATTTCTGTTTTCTACTCACTTTCTTCACATTTTTCAAAATTAAAAAAAATTTCATGGATAAAATGGCTTGATTTTCAAATATAACGTGCGAAACACTGTTTTAACATCCCTAGAAAGAATCAGACCTTAATTCGAAGTAAAACTTGATCAATTTGTTGAAAAACTGTCCGAAAGTGTGACGTCAGCACCATTTCGCACGAATTGGTATTTCATTTCGCACCAAAGTGTACCATTTCGGACGAAATAGTCATTCAGATCGTTCATTTCACACGGTTTGGTCCATTTCGCTTCAAATAGCCCATTTCGTTTGAAGCCCATTTCGTTTGAGGCCCATTTCGTGTGAAAGAGTTCATTTCGTTTGAAAGAGATCATTTCGCTTGAAAGATTCATTTCATTTGAAAGAATCATTTCATTTGAGATTCATCCATTTCGTTTGAAAATCCGAGTTTGTGAACTTTTGATACCGAGTCATGGAGAAAGAATTCTACAACGCGTTTGCTAGTCCGATTACTATTACTCAGAACACGATGTTAGAAAATGAAACGGGCACTACGCAAAAACTGCCTAAGCTTATGAGTATTGAGGAATATAGTGGATGGGCAGAATGTTTTGAAAATTGGGTTCAAGCATATTACTTAGATGCATGGGAATATACTGAATTTCGATATATTAGACCGGTTAAGGACGACAGACAGAAGGTTGATATTAGAGATCTATATGTTGATGAGAAAAAGAAATATAAAAATGAAAAGATAATGGTTACTCTTTTGCAGCAAGCTATTAAGGAAGAAATCTTGGTTTTACTCCAACATAACGGAAGTGCACATTCAATATGGAAAAATCTAAAATCAAAGTTTGTTGGAAGTAAAGAGATGATCAAGAACAAAATGTCTCCTTTGAAGAATGAATTTGATCTATTCCGTGGATTAAGAACTGAAAACACCAAGCATATTATAGAAAGATATTGCAATTTGGTGATGAATATGAATAGATTAAACATCAAGAAAGATAATGATGAATTGATTGAAAAATTTGCTGATGCGTTGCCACATGATGTTTGGGGCACGTATCTTATGATGTTGAAAAATAAACCTGAATTTGACAATCTAACACTGAGCTCGTTTATTGAACAACTTGAAGCTCAAGAGATGGAACAACGAAAGATAGCAAGAATGAAGAACTATGATGGTGAACAAGACATTAGTCTGTATTACAAAGGTGGTGTTAGAGATAAGACCAACATTGCACCAAAGATTGAAACTGCTTTCAATGCAAAAAGCTCGTTTGAAAGTTCATCACAGGGATCAAGTAGCAAAACCGGATTCTCTTCATATCCATCGTTCGATCCAAATTTTTCAGCAACCAAGAGTGGCAAAGTACTACAATGCAACATTGCGTTAAATCTTGAGAATGATCAGAATTACTCTGAAGAAGTAGCAAAAAGTCATATGTCTTTGTTGGTAACCGTGTTAGAATCTTATGGGAGTTTAGTTGCAGGAAGGATCGAAAATCCTATGTTGACAAAAGAGGATTATGATCAGGTTGATGCTGAGGAGATGGAGTTAATGGATATAAAGTGGTGTTTGGCTAGTGTGTTAAGAAGAGCAGAGAAGTTTAAACAGATAACTGGAAGAGATGATTTTTGTGATGCAAATGTTTCTACTTTAGGATTTGATAAATCTAAAGTTACTTGTTTTTGTTGTAGGAAAAAAGGGCATTTCAAGCGAGAATGCACAAACCGCGAAGCAAGTGGAGCTCAAAATCCTTTCGGAAACAATGATTATTATCGGAAAGCGATTTATCATCAAGTTGCTCAACATCCGTATCAACAATCGCCACAAACTTCACATGCAAGAAAGGAGACTGAAGAACCAAAGAAAGCTTATCTAGTTAATCAAGAGGATGAAAGATTGCCAGAAGGTTTTAGCTGGGATAAATATTGTCCGGACAAAGATATCTTAAAAGCTAAAGCTTTTGTTACTCAAGTTGTTAAAGACATTGATGATGTTAATCCATATTGGGCAGATAGTATGAAAGAGCACTTAAAATATCTAGCCGAGAGAGATGCTGAAATGGCTCGAATGGCAAAGAAGAAGGTTGAAAAACAAGATGATAGTGAAGAAGATTATTATGCAGAAAGAATGAAAGAGCTTTTAAAATTTCAAGCCGAGAGAGATGCATAAAGAATGAATGGTAAAAATGATGAAGAAGAGGTCCGAGTGATAAAGGTTAAAGAAGTTACAGCTTTCGAGATTAAAAAGGAGACAGATGTAGGAAAGGTGTCTGAAGATTGTGAAAACTGTGAGACTCTGAAAAAATACAACAATGAGTTAATTCACAACATGAACAGGTTGAAAGAATCGTATGATGTCTTAAACAAAGCCATGAATCAATACAACAAGTCAAGTAGTGAACAAGCTACAGCTATGAAAACACTAAATGGAGCATACATGATAAAGCAAGTCATGGTCAATTATTACATTGGGATGTGTGCTGAGCTTGAACAAAAATTATAAACTCAAAGGATAGAAACTGAAAGAGTAAACAAGTTGTTGAAACGTTACACATGTTCTTCTTATGTGATTGACAGGATTTATTCTACAGTTGAAGGCATGAAGGCGTTTGAAGAAAAGACATCTGAAGAGAAGAGTTCTGAAACAAAAGAGAATACTGAAGTGAAGAATTCTGGTAAGAAACAAAGTTTTGGCTATAACAAGTGTCCACCCCCACTTGAAAATGGATATTCTCCACGAAATCCAAATTCTGAAAGAGTCAAAAAGGCAACCAACTTATAGTGGGAATCTGAGCCTTCAGATAACTTGCCAGACAACATTTGTCACACCCCGACCACGTAGAACATACAAAACGTGGCGGAAACGTCGGGGAGTGTTGTAACAGAATTAATTGTTTCAAATCCATGGTAATTGAAGTTTCGTTTTATTGATTAAAAGTGTTACAATGTCTTATCAATCAAGGAAAAACAACAAAATTAACTAGTCTTGCATCTTTTATTGTCACTAAAGCCCAAGTATGCCTATATGTATCTTGATCATCTTATGCAACAGCTCCTGAAAAACACATGTGAAAATAGGTACGTCAGCATAAAAATGCCTGTGAGATACATAGGTTTTGTGAAAATAGGTTCCATGACTTATGTTTGAGAAAATGTTTAGTCATGAACCTTGTAATTTGCTTTGTTTTGTAAATCATTTGAAAAACAATGAGTTCAGATGATATGTATAAATAAATGAATAATGTATGGTTAAATGAATAACCATAGTAAAATGGATTTGTATAAGATAAGTTGTTTGTAAAACAATGTCTTGTGAAAAGTATGTTATTTGTATAAAATGTTATATGTATCAAACTGAAATGATTCAAATAACGCTACAATATGTAATACCATACAAACACTTATATATAGGAAGTACCAGCGGCGTATCCACCATGCTTGTATCATATTACACACGCATCGTTACTTAATCACTTAATCAAACCAAACCAATGTCAAAATGTCTATGTCAAATATCCATGTCAAATGTCTATGTCAAATATCCATGTCAAATGTCTATGTCAAAATATCATGTATGGCAAGTGAAATGTCTCAACTAAACCATATACACAAAAACAAAGTATTGAAGTAAAACTTGGTTTAAATCAAAGTTATGTTTTGTGGGAAATGCATGATCAAATGTCAATCATGTTAATATGTCTATGCCGAAAGGTCTATGTCAAATACGGTTCACACGGTTCACAGATACAAACGGTTCACAGATATCAACGGATCACAGTCAAATGATTACAATGATTCAATATGTAGTATAATGTGTTCATATGCTGGATAAGCATATGCAACTGAAAAGCAATGTAAAACAATGTACTAAGTACGCACACAATGGGCATACATAGCATGAAATGTAATGTAAAACAATGTACTAAGTACGCACACAATGGGCATACATAGCATGAAATGTAATGTAGAACGATGTACTAAGTACGCACACAATGGGCATACATAGCATGAAATGTAATGAAATCATGTACTATAAGGTACTAATGAACATAGTAAGTATATGATGTCAAAACAGGAAAGCATGAAAGTAACAAGTAGGCACATGTGTTCCACCCCAAAACAGTTTGGAAAACAGTAAAAGAGGGGTCTATGTACTCACATGAGAATGCTCAGTAGTCCTTGAGTGACAACCAAACAATGCTAGAGATCACGGAAATCAAACGGCACCTAATATAGGTAACTACATTAATAAACCGGACCTAAATCGGAAGATCGGATAGAATGAGGTTTCGTAAACCAAACGAGTATAGAGGCTCGTGTCATATGGTTTATCAAAGCCTACATGCTAAATGAAACCTAACATAATTGTTTACGACCCATTACGACCCGTTTAGGTAGCTTATGCTACTTTAACGCGACGTTCGCGTGAAACGCGTTCGGACCGCCTAACTAGTCCTATGACAAGTGTTATATGCCTAAACATGTTACATAATCAGTTATGTGACAAAAGTTTAGGTTACATATGCTTAATTACCAATTATACATGAAAAGGGTATTCTGGTAATTTACCTAAGGCATATAAACTACCTATCATACAACTACTCAAACGATGTGACCATAGGGTATAACCTCGGAAGGTTATTCCCTACCTACTATGGTCACCTAATGTGTTTGGTCGGATCCTAATGATCGACCAAACTGTGTCGGGTTCGAAGGTATAGGCGATTTATTAGATCGCCTACCCTACGACCCTAGACAACGTGGTAATCAGTGGGCATAGTCCCAAGGGACTATGACCAACGTGATTACACTCACGTTGCGAAGTTCAAACGAACTTCGCATTGACCATTACTGGTCAACGCTGAAAGTCAAACAAAGTTTGACTTTCTGACTCGAAAAGCAGTAAAAAATAAGGAAAAGAACGAAAGAATACTAACCCAGGGTCCCCGAATGCTAATCCCGATCTAAGATCTCAGGTATGAAACAATGGTTTCAACTTAGAGCTCTCAAATCAGAATTCTTGTGGGTTTTAAAGCATATGGGGGTGGGGTATTTATAGTATTCGGTCCACCGTTAAGATCGTTTGTTGAATATCGTGCCTTAATACAAGCCGTACAAGTGTCGGGAAGTTGTGGTGGCTAAAAACCATCCTTATCAGCTGAATATGCAAGTGGGAAAGGTGTGGTTGTGTTTAAAACAGCTGGAACATGCTGACTGTTAAGTCTGATCTGTTCTGCAGGTTGCTTTACGGACCTCAAAGCTGCCAAGGTTGAGGTCCGTAAGCTTACTTTGGCAGAATTACAGTTTTGGTCCCTGCAGTGCAATCAGCCCATTTTCGCCACGTTTAAGGCCCGTTAACCCCATTTCAAAGCTCTAAAATGAAGTTAAAGTATAGGGAACTTAAAACATGTTCAAAAATATCTCGGATGTCGGTTCGTTTGGCCGTACGAACGCGATGTTCGCTTAATAACGACGGAATACGCATAGGCGCGAAAAACGATCCAAATGACGCGACGAATGGATTTTTCTTATGGCGAACACTAAAATATAATATAGTCATGCTTATATAAATTTTTGGATGTCCGGATGTATTCAGAACGTAAGTTATGCGCGAAAATGCAAACTTGTGCACTTTTTGACACTTTTAGTCCCTCAATGACACAAAAGTTTATTTTAGCATACCGAACACCTCAAAGCCTATTTCTAAGCTATGTAAAGGATATTTATGGTATGTTTAACTTATGGTCATGTTCCGGAATGTCTGTTACAGTTCAAATTGGCATACTTTCGCAGTTTGTCAACTTTAGTCCCTGTAAGCGATTAAACTTTATTTTGCCATACCAAAGCCTTCAAAACTTATTTCTAAGTTATGTAAAGGTTATTTAAGGTACGTTAAGCCTATTTCAATATTCCGGAGTGTTCGTTGCATTAAACTGGTTATATTTACGCATCGGTGCGCGTATAACCTTCCAGAAAGCGATTTAGAGTTTGGAATTGAACAAAAATTGATATGTGCAAATGATACACATATTTTTACAAATCCCAAGTATGAAATACAATATTTCACTGGTTGGGCATTTGTTTGATGGTTGAAATGACACAGGTGTTACAGTCTCCCCTACTTTAGGAAATTTCGTCCCGAAATTAATTCGTAGGAGTCTGTCTATGACTTTGTTTCAAATAGTCATCAAAGATATGTAAAGCATAATCTGATTATTTTCCTCAACGGATATTTTTTTTTCAGAAGCGAAAATGAACGAACAGAGTCATTTTCTTCAACGGGTTCTTCGGAAATGGAAAATAAAGGAATTAACTAAACGGATATACATTTCCCTCAACGGATATTCTTCAGAAGTGATAATGAATGGATGATTCATTCTTTCTCAACGGATTCTTTGTCAGAAATGGGAATGAAGGAATAATCCACGGATATTCATTTCTCTCAACGGATATTCTTCAGAACGAAAATGAACAAACGGGGTCATTTTCCTCAACGGTTTGTTCTTCAGAATTTGAAATGAAAGAAAAATCAACGGGTATTCATTTCTCTCAACGGATATTCTTCAGAACGAAAATGAACAAACGGGGTCATTTTCCTCAACGGTTTGTTCTTCAGAATTTGAAATGAAAGAAAAATCAACGGGTATTCATTTCTCTCAACGGATATTCTTCAGAACGAAAATGAACAAACGGGGTCATTTTCCTCAACGGTTTGTTCTTCAGAATTTGAAATGAAAGAAAAATCAACGGGTATTCATTTCTCTCAACGGATATTCTTCAGAACGAAAATGAACAAACGGGGTCATTTTCCTCAACGGTTTGTTCTTCAGAATTTGAAATGAAAGAAAAATCAACGGATATGCATTTCCTCAACGGATAAATCTTCATAAATGAAAATGAACTAACGGAGTCATTTTCAACGGTTATTTCCTCAGAGTTGGAAATGAAGGATTACACAACGGATATTCATTTCCTCAACGGATAAATCTTCAGAAACGAAAATGAACTTACGGAGTCATTTTCAACGGTTGCTTCCTCAGAGTTGGAAATGAAGGATTTCACAACGGATATTCATTTCCTCAACGGATATTCTTCAGAACGAAAATGAATGGATAATTCATTTTCCTCAACGGTTATTCTTTAGAATGGAAATGAAAAGATAAACAACGGATATTCATTTCCTCAACGGATATTCTTCAGAACGAAAATGAATGGATAATTCATTTTCCTCAACGGTTATTCTTCAGAATGGAAATGAAAAGATAAACAACGGATATTCATTTCCTCAACGGATATTCTTCAGAACGAAAATGAATGGATAATTCATTTTCCTCAACGGTTATTCTTCAGAATGGAAATGAAAAGATAAACAACGGATATTCATTTCCTCAACGGGTATTCTTCAGAAGTGAAAAAATGAATAGCTAGTTCATTTTTCCTCAACGGATGCTTCATCAGAATTGGAAATGAATAGGGTTAACTCTTGTTACATGATAGAACTTGCTGTGATTTCTGTGCACTAAATTCCATAATTATGTATGCATCCATAATTACGTAATTCCTTGCACAGTCCGCACAGTTTGTTTTGGAATGTTGTGGGGAAAGATATCAAACCTGAGATGAGAGTGACTAGACTACCATAGGGTCCTTTTAATTAGATCAACAGAGGATCTTCTTAATTAGGCCACTAAGGAGTCCTTTCAGCTATATCATCACATGATATCCCTAACCAGATTTTTGGATCAATCTGTTTAACTAGACCACTAAAGGGGTCAAATTTTGAGGTAGTACATTATAATCCAAGGGACTTTAACTTCAACGTAGAAGTCCATTAAGGGTTTAAGTAGTACCTTTGGGTATCCTATTATGAATCTCTTACACAAAGATATGTAAGATTTTACGAGGATTTGAATAACATAAATTGGATCACATGACACATAAAGGATAACACATAAGCACATAACCACATAATTGTTTAATTGTTATTTTCTTGTTATTGATTGCTATTAACTTGGCGCCTCGTACATCGTTTCTCTTGGAAGAAACGGGTACTTAGGATTTTCGTGGAAACGCAAGAGATTATACAAGGGAAGAAATTTGGAAGTAGTCTGTTCTTCAAGGAATGCGGTTCCTTGATTGTCGGTATTGTATGGGATATGTTTATACATGCAACCACATAAACATATTGAAATGTAAATGAAAGATTTATTTATAAACAACAATAACAACAACTGTTTCATAGATTGTGATAAAAGAAAATAATACACAAGGCTCGATTATTTTCTAAACAGCGTTATCTTCTGTCGGTCAGATACTCATCCCTGCGCTGGATTTGCATCAGCAAGTCTTGGGCAATTTCTACTAAAATGGCCCATCTCGCCACAGTTGTAGCAAGATCCCAGTGGGAAACGAGCTTGAGCAGGATTGTTGTTAATCTGATTTGGTGCTGCTGCTGTTGGGCAAACCTTCGATGTATGACCTATAAGTCCGCAAACTTGGCATGTGCGGCACTTCACACCAGCATGATGATGTAGGCCACATTGGTTGCACAAGGGTGCAGTTCCTTTGTAGGGTTTCCTGGCAGGGGGTTGAGCTGGTTGGTTGGGGACGGCTTGATCATTGTGAGCGACCACGGCGAAGTTCTGAGAAGCCTTTCGCTTCTTTGACTTCTTAGAGGATCCAGTCTGTTCATCCATGGTCTTTGATTCCTCGATTGGTTTCGATTCCTCGACCAGTTTCTTGTCACCCTTTCGGAAAAGCTTACGTTTCCTGATCTGCGATTCAGTCAAGGTTGCAGATAACTCAATGGCCTGCCTAACAGTAGTAGGGTTGCTACCAGTCAAAATGTCTTGTATTGAGTCGGGAAGGCCATCAATGTACTTTTCGATCGCCTTATCCAAAGGCGTGACCATGTTTGGGCATAACAGACTTAACTCCTCATAACGGTCCGTGTAGGCTCGATGCTCACCGCTGTCTTGCTTAAGATCATCAAATTCCCTTTCCAAAGCCCTGATCTCGTGACGAGGACAAAACTCCTTCATCATGAGAGCCCTAAGTTCGGCCCATGTCTGTGCTAGAGAAACTTCTGCACCACGATCTCTCATAACCCCATTCCACCACGTAAGGGCTCTCTTCTGGAACACACTCGAAGCAAACTCGACCTTGCGATTGTCAGGACACTGCACATGGCGGAAAGTATTCTCAATGCTCTCGAACCATTGAAGAAGCCCAGTCGCTCCCTCAGAACCACTAAACTTGAGTGGTTTCGCCGAGTTAAAACTCTTGAAGTTGCACGGACCATTGTTGTTGTTGTTGGCTTGATTCCATAGAGCAAAGAGGTTTGGGAATTGAGCAGCCATTTGCTGTGCAATGATTTCTGCCAGCTCGGCAGTCGCTATCTGGTTTTCGCGTCGAGGAGGCATTCTAAAAGAGGAAACATGAAATGAAACGAGTGAGAGGATTAGACGAAAAGAATGAGCTTGAACAAAAATTATAAACTCAAAGGATAGAAACTGAAAGAGTAAACAAGTTGTTGAAACGTTACACATGTTCTTCTTATGTGATTGACAGGATTTATTCTACAGTTGAAGGCATGAAGGCGTTTGAAGAAAAGACATCTGAAGAGAAGAGTTCTGAAACAAAAGAGAATACTGAAGTGAAGAATTCTGGTAAGAAACAAAGTTTTGGCTATAACAAGTGTCCACCCCCACTTGAAAATGGATATTCTCCACGAAATCCAAATTCTGAAAGAGTCAAAAAGGCAACCAACTTATAGTGGGAATCTGAGCCTTCAGATAACTTGCCAGACAACATTTGTCACACCCCGACCACGTAGAACATACAAAACGTGGCGGAAACATCGGGGAGTGTTGTAACAGAATTAATTGTTTCAAATCCATGGTAATTGAAGTTTCGTTTTATTGATTAAAAGTGTTACAATGTCTTATCAATCAAGGAAAAACAACAAAATTAACTAGTCTTGCATCTTTTATTGTCACTAAAGCCCAAGTATGCCTATATGTATCTTGATCATCTTATGCAACAGCTCCTGAAAAACACATGTGAAAATAGGTACGTCAGCATAAAAATGCCTGTGAGATACATAGGTTTTGTGAAAATAGGTTCCATGACTTATGTTTGAGAAAATGTTTAGTCATGAACCTTGTAATTTGCTTTGTTTTGTAAATCATTTGAAAAACAATGAGTTCAGATGATATGTATAAATAAATGAATAATGTATGGTTAAATGAATAACCATAGTAAAATGGATTTGTATAAGATAAGTTGTTTGTAAAACAATGTCTTGTGAAAAGTATGTTATTTGTATAAAATGTTATATGTATCAAACTGAAATGATTCAAATAACGCTACAATATGTAATACCATACAAACACTTATATATAGGAAGTACCAGCGGCGTATCCACCATGCTTGTATCATATTACACACGCATCGTTACTTAATCACTTAATCAAACCAAACCAATGTCAAAATGTCTATGTCAAATATCCATGTCAAATGTCTATGTCAAATATCCATGTCAAATGTCTATGTCAAAATATCATGTATGGCAAGTGAAATGTCTCAACTAAACCATATACACAAAAACAAAGTATTGAAGTAAAACTTGGTTTAAATCAAAGTTATGTTTTGTGGGAAATGCATGATCAAATGTCAATCATGTTAATATGTCTATGCCGAAAGGTCTATGTCAAATACGGTTCACACGGTTCACAGATACAAACGGTTCACAGATATCAACGGATCACAGTCAAATGATTACAATGATTCAATATGTAGTATAATGTGTTCATATGCTGGATAAGCATATGCAACTGAAAAGCAATGTAAAACAATGTACTAAGTACGCACACAATGGGCATACATAGCATGAAATGTAATGTAAAACAATGTACTAAGTACGCACACAATGGGCATACATAGCATGAAATGTAATGTAGAACGATGTACTAAGTACGCACACAATGGGCATACATAGCATGAAATGTAATGAAATCATGTACTATAAGGTACTAATGAACATAGTAAGTATATGATGTCAAAACAGGAAAGCATGAAAGTAACAAGTAGGCACATGTGTTCCACCCCAAAACAGTTTGGAAAACAGTAAAAGAGGGGTCTATGTACTCACATGAGAATGCTCAGTAGTCCTTGAGTGACAACCAAACAATGCTAGAGATCACGGAAATCAAACGGCACCTAATATAGGTAACTACATTAATAAACCGGACCTAAATCGGAAGATCGGATAGAATGAGGTTTCGTAAACCAAACGAGTATAGAGGCTCGTGTCATATGGTTTATCAAAGCCTACATGCTAAATGAAACCTAACATAATTGTTTACGACCCATTACGACCCGTTTAGGTAGCTTATGCTACTTTAACGCGTCGTTCGCGTGAAACGCGTTCGGACCGCCTAACTAGTCCTATGACAAGTGTTATATGCCTAAACATGTTACATAATCAGTTATGTGACAAAAGTTTAGGTTACATATGCTTAATTACCAATTATACATGAAAAGGGTATTCTGGTAATTTACCTAAGGCATATAAACTACCTATCATACAACTACTCAAACGATGTGACCATAGGGTATAACCTCGGAAGGTTATTCCCTACCTACTATGGTCACCTAATGTGTTTGGTCGGATCCTAATGATCGACCAAACTGGGTCGGGTTCGAAGGTATAGGCGATTTATTAGATCGCCTACCCTACGACCCTAGACAACGTGGTAATCAGTGGGCATAGTCCCAAGGGACTATGACCAACGTGATTACACTCACGTTGCGAAGTTCAAACGAACTTCGCATTGACCATTACTGGTCAACGCTGAAAGTCAAACAAAGTTTGACTTTCTGACTCGAAAAGCAGTAAAAAATAAGGAAAAGAACGAAAGAATACTAACCCAGGGTCCCCGAATGCTAATCCCGATCTAAGATCTCAGGTATGAAACAATGGTTTCAACTTAGAGCTCTCAAATCAGAATTCTTGTGGGTTTTAAAGCATATGGGGGTGGGGTATTTATAGTATTCGGTCCACCGTTAAGATCGTTTGTTGAATATCGTGCCTTAATACAAGCCGTACAAGTGTCGGGAAGTTGTGGTGGCTAAAAACCATCCTTATCAGCTGAATATGCAAGTGGGAAAGGTGTGGTTGTGTTTAAAACAGCTGGAACATGCTGACTGTTAAGTCTGATTTGTTCTGCAGGTTGCTTTACGGACCTCAAAGCTGCCAAGGTTGAGGTCCGTAAGCTTACTTTGGCAGAATTACAGTTTTGGTCCCTGCAGTGCAATCAGCCCATTTTCGCCACGTTTAAGGCCCGTTAACCCCATTTCAAAGCTCTAAAATGAAGTTAAAGTATAGGGAACTTAAAACATGTTCAAAAATATCTCGGATGTCGGTTCGTTTGGCCGTACGAACGCGATGTTCGCTTAATAACGACGGAATACGCATAGGCGCGAAAAACGATCCAAATGACGCGACGAATGGATTTTTCTTATGGCGAACACTAAAATATAATATAGTCATGCTTATATAAATTTTTGGATGTCCGGATGTATTCAGAACGTAAGTTATGCGCGAAAATGCAAACTTGTGCACTTTTTGACACTTTTAGTCCCTCAATGACACAAAAGTTTATTTTAGCATACCGAACACCTCAAAGCCTATTTCTAAGCTATGTAAAGGATATTTATGGTATGTTTAACTTATGGTCATGTTCCGGAATGTCTGTTACAGTTCAAATTGGCATACTTTCGTAGTTTGTCAACTTTAGTCCCTGTAAGCGATTAAACTTTATTTTGCCATACCAAAGCCTTCAAAACTTATTTCTAAGTTATGTAAAGGTTATTTAAGGTACGTTAAGCCTATTTCACTATTCCGGAGTGTTCGTTGCATTAAACTGGTTATATTTACGCATCGGTGCGCGTATAACCTTCCAGAAAGCGATTTAGAGTTTGGAATTGAACAAAAATTGATATGTGCAAATGATACACATATTTTTACAAATCCCAAGTATGAAATACAATATTTCACTGGTTGGGCATTTGTTTGATGGTTGAAATGACACAGGTGTTACAACATTGATGTCACGTTCACATCATCCGACACTGATCATGAGTCTGAGATAATTAAGAAAGTGGTCGATCAGGTGTTGGATAAGGATGAAACAGAGGAGTCAAAGTCAGAGTCAAAATCTGAGTCCGACACTTCAAATCCAACAGTCAAAAAGGGCTAAAGGGTTTATAATAAAGAATTTTTGTTATCACAAAATAATTTGAATGACGAAACATTCAAAGTAGCATATACTTTGAATGATTCTGACAAATTATATTCTGATGAAGAATTTCCAATAAGAGGTGTTAAAACTGAAATGATCAAAAAGGTTTTCAAACTAACAGAAATTAATATTTCTGAAATAAAAGATGTAAATCTTTCTGAAAAACCTAAAAAGTACACCTCAAGAGTTCAACAAAGGTTAAACAAGAAAAAGGGTTACAGTTCTGGTTCAGGTTATCAAAAGAAACCAAACCATAACGGTAATTTCAAAAAGAAAGGTCTTGGTTTTATTCCACCTAAAAACCATAAAAATGAAAAAGTTTATAAACCAAAAACTGTTTTTGTTTTAGGAACATCATCTGAAGAAGAAAAAGAAAACATGTTTAGGAAGCAGACTAACAAAGAATTCCTTGCGAAGAAGCAAGAAGAAATGAGGAAAGAAGATGCTCAGAAGAAGAAAGAAATGAGAACCTGTTTTCAATGCAAAACAGTTGGTCATATTGCCAGGAATTGTCCAAAGGCAATTCAAACAAAACAGGGAGTTTCTCTTAAACTGAAAGAAAAGATGGTTGAGAGTGAATCACCAATCAAACAATTTAAAGTTTTCAAAAATTCAAAGTTTGAGGTTGGTGAGTGTTCAAAAAGTTTTTACAAAAGAAAAGTGAAGCTTGACAATCAAAAGTGGGTTGTTAAGAAATCAAATGATAGTTCTGGTGATGAATCTGTCTCGTCAAAGTCAGAGGAGCCACATGTTGAGTTAAAAGGTGAACATTCAGTTCCGCCATTGGATGATGCAAATTTTCCACCATTGCAGACTGAAAATTTTAAACAAAAAGTTGGCAAAATTGAAATTTCAAATCAATTTTTTGGAAAAAAAAGAATTTGATGTTAAAAAAGCCTTTAACCCCACAGTTCAAAATATTTTTGGAAAAATGATTGGTAATCATGGAGCATGAATCGGCATCTTTCTTGAGAAATTCACATCTGTGATATTCGACCTACAAGTGGTAGTATTCTTGTAAATTGTTATATTTCGTTTTACAAGTGATATTGGTTGATGAGTACTTACAAGTGGTTAATCAAGGTCATTAAATTGAACTTGTTTTAACTTTCATACCAGTGTTTTTTTTACAAGTGGTTGAAGAACAAAATGATGAGCTAATCCCCGATTCTACAAGTGGTTTGTGATTTCAATAAAACTAATTTTCCGGAAAAAAACCATTTTGATTAAAACAAACTCAAGTGTTTTGAAATCTTAATGGGAAAATAGTTTGTTGACAGGGGGAGTTCTGATTGTTTATGCCAAGTGGATGGAGAATTGAAGCAATTCACATCAGTTTGTCAAATTTTCTTTAAATGGGTTTGAATTTTAGGGGGAGTAAGAAATTTCAGAAAATCCAAAAACATTAGAAAATTTGAAAAAGTCAAAAATATGAAAAAATCAAAATGAGTTTTGTTGTGAAAAAAGAGGAAATGATAGTATATTAGTAGACAATCACAATACGCTAAAGAATTGGAAAGTCAAATGTGATAAACGGTCTCACTGATGATATGCCAGTAGATTTTTACACGCTTAGTAGATTGTTTGTCGAGATATAAACCTAAATTTCATTACTTACTTATTTCGTGGGGAACATCTCTCGGATATACGGGTAACCCCCGAAATCTTGTTTGAAAGACCCCTCTTTCTGAGATACTATGTCTTTATGCTTAGTGATATCTGGGGTATTATCCCGGGACTTCTAATTTTGCGGAAGCAATGGCCTAGTCCCCGTATAATACTTTTCGCTTGCTTGAAATAAAAGCACCCACCTCAGCATAAAAATGATGAAACATTGCAAAATGCTAATCATGTGCTGTTGAAGAAATTATTATCTAAAGGGAACACACCTAAAAGTCGAACCATCATCTCTCGGATTTTGCAGAAGCAATTGTCACACCCCGACCGCGTAAAACAACAAATCGCGGCGGAAACATCGGGGCGTGTTGCAACAGAATTAATGTTTCATAACCATGGATATCAAAAGTGTTTCGTTTTATTAAACATTGAATAATTACATCGTCTGGAAATCTAAATACACAATTTAAACATAATCTATCATTGTTATTGAGTCACTAAGGCCTTGTCCAGTCCTATGTGAGTATGCATCTTATCAATCGATATCATTCAACAATACCTGAAACATATGTGAAAACGAGGTCAGCAAAGAAATGCTGGCGAGTACATAGGTTTTGTGAAAATAAGATTCATGACTTCTGTTTTAAGAAAATGTTTAGTCATGAACCTTGTAATTTGCTTTGTCTTTGTAAATCATTTGAAAAATAATAAGTTCAAGTGATATGTATAAATAAGAGAATAATGCATGATTAAATGAATAACCATGTAAAATGAGTTTGTATAAGATAAGTTGTTTGTAAATAATAGTCTTGTGAAACGTATGTTACCTGTATAAAATGTTCTATGTCTCAAACTGAAATGATTCAAATAACGCTACAATATGTAATACCATACAAACACTTATATATAGGAAGTACCAGCGGCGTATCCACCATGTTTGTATCACATTACACACGCATCATTACTTAATCACTTAATCAAACCAAACCACCAAAGTAATGTTCATGCCCAATGTAAATCATGTAATATGTATAACCAAAACCCAATCGTTTATCGCTTTGAAGCCAATCGTTTACCCAATCGTTAAAACATCGTGTGAAAACCAATTGTTTACCCAATCGTTAAATTCGTTTTAGGTCGTGAAACTACTTAAATGGTCGTCTCGCTAATAACATTCAAACCTTCTTGACTCGCATTAATAAACCCTTACCAAAGGATAGATTAACAATTCGCATTAATAAACCCTTACCAAAGGATAGATTAACAACTCGCATTAATAAACCCTTACCAAAGAGTAAATTAACAATTACAGATTCAGTCGCTACCCACAACACCCACACATAACTACGGGTGTAGTAACTAACGGGATTTGTCAGATCCTATGGTACCATAACCTAATACTGGTTGGCTTGATCATTGCTAATGAATGTCATTTGTTATGTAACCCAACCAACAAGTTTGTTCACTTTATTGAAATCGTTATTAGTTTTGTATAAATCGTCTTAATCGTTTTTGAAACCATTGTTATAACATCGAAAATCGTTTTGTTATCATCGTTAAAGCCTTGAAAACATTTAGCACATATGAGTCACCCCAAAACAATTGAAAGCAGTAAAATAGGGGAATAATGTACTCGCCTGAGAATGCTTAGAGGTCTTGAACAACAACCAAACAAAGCTAGAAAGAGCACGGAATCAGTCGACAATCTAAAACTATATAAATAAACCGGACTTAAATCGGGAGATCGGATAGGATGAGGCTTGGTAAACCAAATGAGTATTGGAACTCATATGATATGGTTTAACAAGGCCTACATACTACAATGAAACCAAACCTAAGTGCTTTCGACCCATCGCGACCCATTAAGGTAGCTTATGCTACTTTAACGCGTCGTGTGCGTGAAACGCGTTCGGACCGCCTAACTAGTCCTATGACAAGTAGAATATGCCTAAACATGTTACATAATCAGTTATGTGACAAAGGTTTAGGTTACATATGCTTAATTACCAATTATACATGAAAAGGTTATTCTGGTAATTTACCTAAGGCATATAAACTACCTATCATACAACTACTCAAACGATGTGACCATAGGGTATAACCTCGGAAGGTTATTCCCTACCTACTATGGTCACCTAATGTATTTGGTCGGATCCTAATGATCGACCAAATTGTCACACCCCGACCACGTGGAACATACAAAACGTGGCGGAAATGTCGGGGAGTGTTGTAACAGAATTAATTGTTTCAAATCCA